>JAHPZR010056138.1:55000-62769 GCA_019787425.1 Platygyra sinensis | reverse complement strand
AATATATTTTAGGGCGAGTCTCTGTCATCACAGTGATTTTTATATCTTGAATTCAAAGGTCATTCAGCAGTACCAGATTGAACTGTTTGGTACAGAAGTTGATTTGTCGAACACAAATCAGCAACGGGGTCGACAGACTCGACCCAAAACTACATGTATAAAGATCACGTTTATTTGGATCGCTTATTTTTACTGAGTAATCTTACGTGGCATAGAGCCCATGTGACGGCTGGGTTGACTGGCAGGGATCCAATTGTAAATATATATGTTTTGCGGCGTTTTCGTCGAGGACAAAAAGCTTGACTCTAATTTGCATATATGGCGACTGTATAAACGCGATACTTCTGTTTAGATCTCGGAAAAAATCTCGACTTCTGTTCTGCTTTCGAGATACGCTTGCTCGTATCGTATATCAAGGCAAATGGTTTGTTTCAGTATTAAACCGTAGAACAACAGAGTGGTTTGACATTTTTTTCCAGAATACACTTCGCGAGAGTATTAATGTAAAGAACATCATGTTTTAGTAAATTCTCGCTCCGACTATTGTATTAATTTCTAGCTTTTTGATTGGCTAAAAAACTCCGACTATGAGCCAATAGTCGGAGTTTTACGTCATATGGAAAATAGTGCGCCAAGTTTAAAATTTTTCGCTTTGTAAAATAGTGGTAATAAAAATCGGCGGCAATAATTTACTAAAACAATTATTCCAACTCGCGCTACGCGCTCGTTGGTTATTTTATCACTTCATATCCAACGCGGGCTCATGGAATAATTGTTGCATAGAATGAGTTAAACAGGATGTGTTGGTTTAGTTAACGTTGTTTGGATCATATTTGTGATAAGATGCCTAAGTTACTTGAACAGTATGAGTGATACGTATAGTTTACAAAAAAGTTTAAAATTTCAGTTCATGCAATAAATAATAGTTTCCTTATACGTAGTGGAATTTTTTTAGAATTTTATACGCTTGAGGGATAAAATAGAAGCGGGGGCAGATTTAGTGAGAACTATTACTAGGGGTTGGATTAGGAGGGTGAACCAAGTAGGGGACCACGTGTCCTATTGTTCTCTCCCCTGTACATTGTACAAGTCTATGAATAAATAAATAAATAAATATAATAGGTATTAGTTTCCATCGGCAGTCATATTAATAGTTCTACAAGTGTAACTAATTTTGATAATCAATGGGAGATCTTTAAACTAAGAGCAAGATAAAATTGCTTTGGTTGCTACCCTAGAATTAGAAATTGCATTTGAATTCGTAGCGACAACTACGCAAAATCAGCCCCGTTAATTCCTACGTTTAAATGATTTGAGATGTTTACACTTCTTCTGACCATAACGAACCCACCCCTGTGAAATGCAGCACTACATCATCATCGGTCACTCGGGCACATAAATGTTTTACGCTTTTACGCTTACGTAAGACATAGAAAAAATTGCCAAAAATATTGGAAAATGACGATTCTTATAAGATTTAGAATTCATCATATCAAAAGTTAATTTTTACTCTTCATAGCTGTATTTCCTTACTCAGTTCCAATCCTGATCTGTCCTAGATACTCCGAATATAATTAACTAGCTATGTAGCCTTAATGAACTAATGCAATACGAGTTTCTCTTAAGTAGTTCTTCTTTTGCCTTTTCTGTAATGTGTTTTTTTCAACTAAGGCTAGCATATTTCATTTATTTTTATTGTTATTGGCCCGCCTCGAATAGCTTCTGCTACTCCTGCGGTGCCAGGTCTGTCGTTACTGTGTTATGAGCACAAATGTAATAAAGTTGTCTTGTCTTGTCTTACGGAAGGGTCCTAGTTACCGGGGCCCATCTAGGCTGGGGGACCGGTCTTAAAATGCAGACGGTTTCTTTTTTTCAACGTTACATTGTGAGGGATATACCGCTGACTTAAGATATATCGCGGGCTCGTTACTTTTGGGAGTGCAGGCTGGCCGCTCGCTGGCTGATTGAAATCTTATCCGCCATTTTGGAAAGCACGAGGCATGGAGTACAGTCAAGAGAAAGATTATAGCTTTTTAGAGAACGACACGTTCCCCAACCTTTATGATGCAAAAGTTTATGAGGGAAAATTTATGAGTGAGTATTTGGAGAGACAAATTTACGAGCGACTACTTAAGAGTGAACCTTCTATCGTGAAACTTATCGGAGAATAAGAGCGACTTACCAAAGCTATCTACATTGAGTGAACCTTCCAGCTTAAAATCTATCGAGAATCAAAGCGAACACTTATCAAAGCTGACTTATAATCATCTTAAAAAACGTGCTACAAGGCGATCTAGACGTGCTCGTGAACCGAGCAGAATTCCACTGCTATTGCTAAGAGGTCTCAACAAGAAGAGTAGCATGTTGAAGAAATTTGTCTTCAAAATGATTTCAACGATTGAGATACCGAAGTCTTCAAACCTGCATCGCTATGTTAATAAGGTGAGAAAACTTTATCATGCACGATATAAATGTAATAACAAACGTGATTCAAAGATAATTAACTTGAATTTTTGTTTGCACGTGACGTCGGCATAAATTAAAAAACCGGAAGTCGGCCATGTTGGGGGATAACCACGCACGTGCTTTGCGGAAGCCGGTATCGTTTCACAGTCGGTTTTCCTTATTAATATGCCACATCTTTGTGCTGTGTTTGGTTGTAGCCACAATTCAAAACGAGAGAAGGGAAAATTTCAGTTTTTTCGATTTCCCTCGATATTGTTGCATCAAGGAGAGGAAACGAAAAAATTAAGTGAAGAGCGGCGAAGGCAATGGCTGACGAACATTAATCGAGCCGATCTTGATGATGCGAAGGCTGATCATAGTCGGGTTTGCAGCAATCATTTCATCTCAGGTAATACGATTATAAACGCAAGGAACTAAAACTAGAAAGATATTTGCAATTTTCCCTTTGCCAATCAAACAGTTGCCGGTAATAATGTCTTTTCTTTTCTTACGCTCCTTGTTAGGTTCGCCGTCAGCACTGTACGATAAAACAAACCCAGACTGGGCTCCAACTCAAAACATGGGACATGACAAAATAAAGAATTCGAAAGTTGCTTCTGATCGCAATGCAAGAGCTAAGGAACGCGGTATTAAAAGAAAAAGGGCAGAAGTGGCGGCACAAAGACTGTGTATTGAAGAGCTATGCAACGTTGAGCTGAATGAAGAACCGGAGGAAGAAACCACCGAACAACCACATGGTACACAAATAAATATCATTCATTACAAAATTTTTTGTGGCAATTTGTTTTTTTACTAATATAAAAAGATAACAATCATAGCCTTTTCATATTAAAAATAAATTATTTTAGATTGGAAACCGTACTTAGTTATGAAGACAAATATGAACACAATATATACATATTAAAATTTAATCATTTATATATCTTTGAGGGCAGCGGCTCCCCTCAAAATTTACACAATCTTTTCAAACTTGAGAAATGTCAGTAGTTTAAAGCAATTCTATAACACTCAACACTGTGTCCATTTACACAGATCCCTTTCTTGACACAGACAACGAGAAAGGCTGTGATGCCACAGTTACCACATGTGATGCAGAAAGCCAGACAACCCTCACAATGGAGGACATGGAAAAAGAAGCACAGTTTATGCAAAACTGTACATTAGAACTCAACCAGTTAAAGTTGCAACTATTAAATGTTCAGATTTCTGAACAGTCATTTCGTGAAAACGATGACAAAACCAAGTTTTATACTGGCATTGCCAATTTTGTTTTGTTAACTCATGTCTTTAATTTAGTTGCTAAACATATCAAGCATACATCTACAAATGTTCTCCCTCCGTTTTTAGAGTTCATTATCACATTAATGAAGATTAAGCTGAACTGTCCGTTTCAAGACTTAGCATACCGATTTGGGGTTTCTGTTTCAACTGTAAGCAGGATATTTGACAAGTGGATTGATATAATGAGTACACGCTTACAATTTCTTATACTTTGGCCACAGAGAGAAGAGCTAATAAAAACAATGCCATTAGTCTTCAAACAGAACTTTGGAGATAAAGTAGCTGTAATAATTGATTGCTTTGAGGTGTTTATAGAGAGGCCATCAAGCTTGATTGCTCGAGCAATGACATGGTCCAATTACAAACACCACAACACAGTTAAATTTCTAATTGGAATCACCCCTCAAGGAGTCATATCCTTTATATCTAAGGCATGGGGGGGAAGGGTAAGTGACAAACATGTTACTGAAAACAGTGGTGTGCTAAGGAAGCTGCTACCAGGGGACATTGTTTTAGCTGATAGAGGTTTTGACATTGCAGATAGTGTTGGATTTTACCAGGCAAAACTTTATATACCATCTTTCACTAAGGGTAAAAAGCAACTGTCTGCACAAGAGGTGGAAGAAACAAGAAAAATTGCAAATGTAAGGATCCACGTAGAACGTGTAATAGGTCTAGTTCGCAGAAAGTATGTAATCCTGCAAAGCATATTACCAACAGAGTTGGTGAAGGCAAAACCAGGTGAGTCTCTGGCTCCTATTGACAAAATAGCTCGAGTGTGCTGTGCACGTACCAATTTATCAGAGTCAATTGTCCCATTTGATTGAGGTGAACTTACAACAAATTTGATTCCAGGTACTGGCTTTATGCACAAGTTTTCATATAAAGGCCTTTAAGATGTAGTTAAGGCAAGCCATAATTTGTTCCTCAATGTCTTCAGTAATTCTCACGTTGACTAATTGTTAAAACACAGCCTTAAAGGTGCACCATTGACAAGCAACAATAATTTGTTTAGTCTATGTAACAGATGCTAGTCATAACTAGGTCTTTACATATATTAGAAACAACCATAAAGTTTAGTTTGCATTTTGACAATGAATGAAGCAGCCTAAAGTACTGTTTTTTTTGTGTTAGTGGTACAATTGAATAAACCTGACATTTTAATTATGATTGCCCAGGCAAGTTTGTCTATAACAAGTTGGACAGATCCAGTCTCCTTCAGGCTCTTCTTTCAACTTCAAACATGACATATGGTACCATTTTATTTTGCACAAATTGTTGTCACACCCAATTAATGTGCTGCCCTCCAAATCTTGTTGACAATAGCACCATGGCCCTTCCTCATCTTCATCACCAGATGATGTTGAAGAAGATGGAATGGCTTGAGCTTCACACCCTGGGCGTGTATAGTACTTCCCTACAATTTCAGGTAAAATGCACTTGCTGAAGAACTCAGAGGAAACAGAGAGTGCATTTTCCCAAAACTCTTGGTCAGGAAGAATTCGTTGCACAAAGAGATCTCTTGTTGTCCACACCACAAAATCACAATATTCAACCCCACAGATAAATATCTGGGCCTGAACTTGGTAGTAGTAGGCATGAGTTTTGTCAAGATGAATTTTACCAAACTCGTCTTTCTTTAAACAAAAGTTTTTCTGGCCAGCAGCCTCCGCAATTGTGGAATCCTTATATGCATATGGACATTTTATTTCACATACACCCATCCCACAGCATTTGCAGTCAACAATCCCATCAGGAGAAGCTCCTAAGTATGGCCACCTTGGATCAATATTGAGACCACTGTCCGAAATTGTTAAAGACTCGTGGAATCGACTGATTTCTATCTGATAAGCTTTGCGAGCACTGCCCTCATAATCACAACCCCACCTTGTGGCCGCAGTTGAAAACTTATGGGCTTCAGGGTAGCATATGGATTTCACAAGACTCTTAGCAGGCTTAGCTGTATTTGTTTTGCAAGCAGACTTCAGATTGGAAGCTGTAATACGACCTGCCCGTTGTTGGTACCAAACTTTACTCTGTGACTGCTTTCTTGTTAAAGTTTCTATTGCATGACACTCATCAGGTGTAACCTCAAGCGATATTTGTTCACACTGCTGCAGCAACTCTGTGTAATTCAACTGAATACACTCTTCTTTAAATAAGCTATCGGGCAAGGGCTTTGGTACATTATCAATTTCTTTACAAGTATACTGCTCATTAAATGGTGTGACAAGGGACAAGACTGCTGGTTTCACTGTAGAGCCAGAAATACTTGCAAAAAAGATTTTCTGCTCTTCCGAGGTTGGTGGAGGTGTCCTGGTATTTTGGATCCCAGGGTTTGATCTAGTAGCCATAGGAGTAACATGTTTCTCCACCATCAATGCATGCTTCTTTTTAGCAGATGTAAAATCCATCTCACTAACAGGTAAGTAGGGGATTTCTCTCACATGACTTGGGAGAAGCCATTTGTTCTTTTCCTGTGTGCATGTGGTAGCATCTCTAATTCTAACACCAGCCTCCACAGCAAAAAGCAGTGCCCCCACATGGGAACACCCTTCACATAATCCAGCCATGCAATCACAATGGGCAGCAATAACAGTTGCACATTTTTCTGCCAGAAACCATACTCTAAGTGGGGTGTCCCGGGCTCTCTGTGAGTGATTCACCTGTCGAGGGTAGACAATAAGTCTTAATTTTAAATAAAAAAAAATATCCCTTAAAAAAAAGGATATCACTATGTCGTGTCAAGATCAACCATTAAAACAAGAGCATTATCTGAAGTTGATAAAAAAAATGAGTCCTTTGTCTAGCTCTGATCTGTTTGCTTCTCTCGATCAGGGATCATAAAAAAAATACATTTACTTACCCTGGCGAACACAACAACTTTATCGGCATCAACAGATCGTATGCAAAGAGTATTCACCCATCCAGACACAAAGAAATTGTATGCGTCCATCGATTTGTAGGCCTTCATTTGGGTTTTTGTAGCCCACGAGGTTTGCAATACCAAATAGTTCACAATATCTGGATATTGAACCTTCGGCAGAAGCTCGATGTTTTCGGAGAAATCACTTTTTCGCAACGCATATGGGTCGAAGCCACAAACAGTTATTTTTTCCTGGTACCTCAACTTCGCTGGCCCCTCGAGACCCGCAAAATAATCCGAATACTGAGGCCCGGTCCAAACGCCGCTCCACTCATGTGCCGAACCAAACTCAATAAAGTTCGACTTTAGAGCGACTTTGGAGCGACGGCTGATTCAGACAGCGTACTTGCGTCGAACTTAATTCGGGAAGCTCGCGGTAAAAAAAAAATTTCGATGAGAAAATATGCGTTCTGAATACAAGAACTCAGTCGAAATGGAAAAGCTGTGACTAATGTCTCGCTGTCCAAGCAATATTTAGGGAAGCAAATTCAGTCGCAAGGTTCCTTGTTTGTATTTAGAAAGGTTTTGTCCCGGTAAATACGACCTGTTAAAGGGAACTCTCATAAGCTGGGCTTGTATCACGAAAAAACAGCAAAAAAAAAAGAAGTTGCGCTAAAAAAAACTCGCTCAAACAGTCCCGATTCTCGTAAATCGAAGGCAAGAAGTGCAACGTGACAGAATTTTTGTTGTGTTTATTTTTAGCGACGACTTCGAGCTTCATGCATGACTGGTCACGCCACTCAATTTTGAGCCAATCACGAGTGCCGTTATATCAAAAATGCATTACAGTAATTTATGTGTTAGGTTCGGCACATGAGGAGAACGCCGTATGAATCAGCCGCCGCTCCAACGTCGCATAGTGCGGCAGACCCTGCCGAATTTAATGTTGTTTGCCGCTCCAAATCTAATCTGCCGAACCGGACTGATTCAAACGCCGCTCTTCTGCCGTACTTAATTCATCAGTTAGGTTCGGCGCATGAATGGAGCGGCGTTTGGAACGGGCCTGAATGTTTACCTCGGGAACGCCCCCGGAAGCAGCCATTTTGAAAGCTTGGTTATCCCCCAACATGGCGGCCGCGTCTGACGTAGCGACTTT
>JAHPZR010056138.1:32500-50000 GCA_019787425.1 Platygyra sinensis | reverse complement strand
AAATGCATAAAATATATTGAGCTCTATGCTAAGATAGCTGTAATGAAAGACGCTTTAGTGGGGCAAACTGCAGCTTTGATTCCTAATTCAGAGGAATTACTGCAAACATCAGTACTCGCCGTTCAGCAAAGTCTTCGTCAAACAACAAAAGCACTCTTTCAGTTTCTTTATAATTCTGACCCAAATCAAAAGGTTTTGCCTTATTACGATGTTGACTTAAGTGTTGTCACAGACTCATATGCCATCGAAGTTTTGGGAATAGCTGATTATGATCGATCTTTAAAGGGAATAAAAAGTCTGAGCCATTCACTTATGCAGATGGACTATCTTGACTGGAGGACTGGCATTGATCTAGAGCCCGCACGACATGGAACTGCAGCGAAAGCATTTGGTACCCAAGGTTCAAGTGATACCGCCATTTGGAAACTCAGACCACATGGAAACAATCTCTTTAGCATTGTGAACAAGCGAGGATGTTCAGATGACCCCCCTAGCCAATGGTGTGATGCGTTTCTCTCATGGGAAGAACTTGAAGGAAATGTGCGTGTCAAACTGAGCACAGACAAACCGGTCATTTGGCAAATTCAGGACGCTGAGGGCAGTGCACCACTAAAAGTGTAAGCTTAAGGAAAATTTTTCTTAAAGAGCTTAGACCCAGCCCCTTAGGAAGTTGATCTAAGCACCTGCATGAGTCTTGGAAAAAGCCAATGAGCTTGGTTAGACAAGACCCCCCTCCATCCTCCCCAATGCATACCTCTGAAGACATGGCTTAGTGAATGTTGTGGGTGCTGGTATGTTTCATGGTTAACTAAACCCGTTTTTACTATGTGATCCTGCTTGCACGTGAGCATGCTAGTGAGAGGGTAAGACTAAAGAACGGAAAGTACGGATGTTGATACAGCAAGACTGACGTGACAGGAGCATCCCCGTGCGTGCGTCATGTAGTTTTAATTACTGGGCTTTGGTGGTTTTAGAGACACTCAGTTGTATGGGTTTTCGAGGCAACCAGAGGTTTGCGTTTTCGGGATACTCCTTTAACAAAACACCTTTGTTGGCTTTTCAAGTTAATTTGATTTTCAATAGCTACAGGCAACCCCGGAAAAATAAAATAAAATTCTTCTCTAAACAGAATTCGTAACAAGTGGGGTTGCAATAACGGCGATGCGAGGTGTGACATGAGCTTATATTTCACAAAAATGAAGGAAATCATCAGTTATCATCCAGCGGTCTCTGTAGATGTGATTATTGCATCCCTTACAACAACTCTTCCCGGACACTGGTTTCACTGGTTTGTGACATAGGTAGGAGCTCTGCAACTTGTACTTTCTCGAGAAAATCAATGGAAATTTTAGTTAGCTTTATTGATAGAGCCAACCTCGTTCCCAGGACCTCACCCCTATCAGATGCCAAGTGAGAGGTCCTGAGAACGAGGTTGTAATGGAGTGACATGAGTTAGGGTGCATTCTCTTGGGACGTTTCTGCAATAGCACACGAGGGATGTTCGCTTTTCGTGTCCTTTTGGGACTTATTCCGTTTTCTGAATGAACAGAATAACATTGTTTTCTGTTTACTCTGCTCCCCATAGCATAATGAACAGAATAAACAGAATGCGGTTGACTGGATACACAGAATAAAATACGCGTTCCTTTGGGCTGATTTTGTGGGGAAAATCGTGCGTCAGTGTAAGTCGTGTCTAGACTATCCCGAGTGCTAGTTCTCAGGTCACCTTCGTAATAACTATCCCTTTTTCGGAGGACGCGTTCTTTTTAAAAACCTGATTCTAGTTATTCCGTCAATCCTAAACCGGAATAGGAGTAAACAGAACTAACAGTGCCAAAAGAATGCACCCTATAAATTATATACTGATGCACGGATTGACGGACGTTAGTTTTGAAATCGACCAGCATTGTGCTAGACCAAGGGAAAATAACAAGAGCAACAGGGGCGGATCCAGGATTATTCTTAGAAAGGAGTGCACCTCTAAGAAATGACGTCACTGAATGGCGAGGTAAACAAATACGAAGAAGGCTTCATCTTAAGGAGGGGGGAGTGCACACCTCGACCCCTTGCACCCACCCCCTAGATCCGCCCCTGAGCATTTTCTCTTGGCTAGACGAAAAACTCGCTTCATCGTGGAGGAAATGCTCGTATACGGCTCAATAGAGAGTGGTTTTTAATGTTCAGTTTAACAAACACAGAATACTACAACTTGACACAGTCAACACTTTTTGCGTTACAAATTTCTCAGTTAGGGCACCGAGGAAAAAAGAAGATCAGTTCTACTTATATATGATAAGACTGACGTTCAGTCCTTGCTTACTTCTTCATAAGCTCCTTACAACTGGTTTCAAAAAGTGCATTTGAAATTTACCTTTTATCACTTACTCATTTCTCTTTTCTTATTTACAGTGGCGGGTCCAGCAGAGCCCTCCCTCATCTTGGTTTTAGTTTTATGCCAAATCTTTTGGTTAGAAAAAAGCTGGCTAAAAATCTAGAAAAACGCCAAAAACCGGGAAAGCGCAATTTGTTGTTGTTGTTTTGTTTGGGTTTGTATTTGTTTCAGTGTTTCTTTCTGTTAGAGTATGCCTTCAGGTCTGGATCCGCCGCTGATTTATCATTTATCATTTAAGCGTATGCGAATATGTTTTTTTTCAGTCTTTCTGTTTTTTGCTGTTTTCAGACTCTGCAGGGAAGATGAAATAACAAAGACAGAGTCAAGCGCACCTCTATTCCTTTTCAGTTATTAATGCAAGGTTCTGACTTGAAAACTGTAATAAACAAGAACTTAAACAGTCTGTTGTGGTAATGGCCTTTTATTAGATGTGCGTGTTCATCAGTCACAAATAGCACGGCGTTGAAAGCTTTTTTTGTAGACACGTCAGTATTATTTTCTTCAAGATCAGAGGTCTTCCTTGCAAAAGCTGCATTTTGCCGTTGTAAGGGTTAGTCTCTGCGTACACATTTTTATATAAGAACCCTTTTTATAAGGAGGTGTGTGTGTGTTTCGTTTTGTTTTTCGGTTCTAAATCAAACAGCTGAATAGTCCATTTCTTAGTTGTTTGCCTCGGTTTCAAGGCGAGTCCTGGGCCCAATTTTACACAAATGTTACACTTGTATTTTACAAGAGTAGCTATTGTTTCCCCAGCCTAAAAAAAATGGCTACACTTTTAAAATACAGTTGTCAACTTTTCATTAAATCAACGTACCCTAGGTGCACAACCATTCAAATGGAAATGAGTTGTATATTTTCATGCAGAGGACTCGTTATCATTTGAATGGTTTTGCACCAAGGCTCGGAGAGGGAATCAGCAACTCGGAAATGGCCTGTTACTTCATTCGTTAACTAAGGGCGGCTTTGTACCTTTGTCACAATGCACTCAGAAATTTACAGTTACCGACGAGCTTGCAACAGTTTGCGAAACCATTTTGAGTTGTCGACCTTTTCTCCGCCATGTGGGATTAACTCCCATAATGCCATGCGAGCTAAATGTCGCCACGAGTAGATGAGAATGACCAGAACCAGATTCAGTGACCAGCGGTTTTCGTCTGTGCAAAAGTAATGAGAGCGAAACCCAGCGGCTTCGAAAATTCGCGGAAGATTTGTTTACTCTGTCTTTTCACCGAGTCGACAGTACCACGATGTGCTGCTAGCCTCTCTTTCGATGATAAAAACTGCTGTCTTATTTCTAAGATCTTTTTCACCACATTTTCGTTTTTGCATATCATGAATACATTAATAGGCCATTTCCGAGTTCTCTTGTGCCTCTGTTTCAAAACGAGTCTAAGTGCGAAACCTTTCATATGAAAATGAGTTTTGCATGCAGTTTAATTTTCATGCAAATCAAAGTCATTTTCATCAGAATGGTTTTGCACTTAAACTCGTTTTCAAACAGAGGTACAAGAGAACTCGGAAATTGCTTATTAATGCCTCTGCTATGATTTTGCCGATCGCAAAATGTAAGCTGCTTAATTTAATAATCAAGCTTTTCATATTTAGCGTGCAGACGTTGTTGTCAAATTCGTAGATTTTTTACGCAAGAGAAGGGAATGACCGTCAAACTGTTCATGGGAATAATTAAATCAAATCCAAAATTACCTCCGAGGGCGAGGAGTGTATCTACCAATTTTTAACTTAAAACAACACCAAATCTTCAAAATTCTTATTTCCATAAATTTTACTAATCCTTTGAGAAAAACTATTAATCTCCAAATATACCTAAAAATCACCAAAAATTTATAAAACGACCCAAAACGTAGATATGTGAAATGAACATAGAGATTCTTGATTGCTTGAAACGTAAACGAGATATTTGCATTAAAAACATAATAACCAGCCAAAATACGGCTTTTAGGTGGATCCCCTCCTTAAACGCATTGAATGCCTTCGCTGTGAGTTTTGCCGATTTACAAATTCCACTCCCTACTGGGCTCAGTAGGTGAGCTCAGTGGAGACAAATTAAACTAAAACTTTCCAGCCCGTCCTTTCAATCACATTTCTGGAATCTACTAAAATCTAACAGACACGTGACCAGCCATAACCATGGGAACGAGGTTGCGTACGACGCGTCCATGACGTCATAGCAGTAATTTCCACCCAACAATATGCAAATTAAATTCAAATCCATGCAGGCGGGACAAGCTAGTCGTCTCCTCGCAACTTCGTCGCTCGTTTTTCTCATAAAAAGACAAGCATAAAAAGACGACTTGGGGCAAGTCTACTCAGTCCGTAGCCCCAAGAAAAAACTCACTTTTGTTTTGTGAAAAATTTGAAATTAAGTTTCGTCTCGGCCTCTATTGCTCACAAATTTTCACTAGCCAAAATGGCTAGTCTGTGGCTAGTTGTCAACTGTTAGTCTCAAGCCTTAAATACATTTTCACTTTTAATTTGCTAATATAAATGTAGACCAGTCATTACAAATTTTAAGCTGGAAATTTTATGGAGGGAGAAGACTTTGTTTACAGTCAGATTAGGAGTTTCAATGCTTGCGTCAGAGCTTGAAGGAAATCTGATAATGCGATTTGAAATAAACGGTGTACGGGTTGGTGAAGCTTTTTAAAAGAGAATTACGATTTTTCCAGCTAGTTAAGTTTTAAAAGGGCTTTTGTGAAACAAAATAATTTTTTTGAGTTAAGAAAAAAACGTAACAAGTGCTAGAACTTGGTTTAAGAGACCCAGGAAACATTTAGTAAGATGGATTTCCACGAGGATTTCTTACCAGTAAAAGTGAAAATGAGACGGTTTATTAAGGCGGGGGTACACCTGAATTTAAGTGAAATTTTGGTAAGTTTAAAGAGAGGTTGAAAGAGAAAAAAAGGATTATGGAACAGGGCTCGCCAGCAATTAACCTGTACATGCATTGTCTTTATGGTTTCCTGAAATGACTAAGCCTGTTACATAATATAAAAGCAACCACTGAAATCATCATTTAGTCCCAAATAGACATCTTGTCTATGGTGTTGAATTTCACTTCTCAAACTCATTAATAATTCATCAAGTTAAATCAAAGAAAATCACAACCGTGAAGGAAGTTTGAATACCCGGTCTTAATTAGCATAGATTTTGACGATTTTACTTCTCCGTTTACTCCTTAGTTTTTGTTTCCATTGAGAATATATATCAAACACTCGAGACAGTGTTTCAGGGGCTATCTAAACACCTCGAATTTCGTCAGAAATACTCCGCTGCGCGTCGTATTTTCAACTCTCTTCTCGGTGTTTGGATATCCCTATGAAACACTGTCCCTCGTGTTTGATATATTACTTGAATTTTACTTGGAACAAGGGCACCTCTGCTATGTAGGATTTTATGGTTGGTAATCACATGCTGTGTCCCATCGTGGTACGTACCCTCACGTTTCCTTTTTCAGATAAATGGTTTAACAATTTACCAACTGCTATTATATTTCTGGGTGGGGTGAGATTCTTATAGTGATCTAAGAGAAGCTGGCATTTTCATTCTATGATAACTGGTTATGCAACTCAAATAACTGAGTTACATTACAAAAAAAAAAGAAGAAGACCAAAGAAAAACATTTCTCGTCGGCACTCTTACCTTTATCATCGTCAGCAATCGGTGATCAGATACTAACTATCCTTCTACCCTGCAATCTGTTAGGTAGTGGATCAAGTCTCCGGTGGACTTCATCAGTACCCGAATTGAATCGGCCACCCGGAGTGACTCTTCGCTTGCCTGTGGACGCTGCTTTTGTACCTCCCAATAAACTTTTCGATTGACACAACTCACGTAGAGAACGAAGGGAGACTATCGCGTCTTCACGGCCCTGGGTGATATCCTTTATCAAAACAGAACGTGCGGCAGATCAGAAGTTATAAGTGAGAAGCAAAATTGACGATTCAACCTCGATGAAGATGTTTTTCTGGCGAACAGCTTTCTTGTACTAAATAAATTGGTTATTTTAGAGCTGTTTTAGTCAACTGAAAAGATAAAGAACTAACAATATTTCAAGAATACCAGGCTACTACATTTCATAGTCCATTATCAGTCTGGGTAAAAGCTATTTTAAAGTTTAGTTTTTCATCAATTTCTTCACCTCACCAGCTTCTAAACTCTGACATACTGCTTTCATCAAAGGCTCATTATCCCTGATCACAGCATGTTCTAAAGTGTCCCTGGCGTAATTATGATTAGTTCACATGTATCTCTTACACCTACTTATCAATAATAAATACACCATGTGGGCTTCTGTAGTTAACTCTAATTGTATTTCGTGACTAAGTTGGTATATACCTCTTTCATCTGTTCATTAAGTTTAAGTTTAAGTTTAATAATGCTTTGTCATGGTAATGTATGTACAATAGAAATAAAATTCGAGAAAAAAAAATAAAAATAAATAAAAACGCATGACCGGAGAATAGTTGGGGGAAACTAAATTCCCATACTAAGAATATTCCCCACGACTAAATTATCTATAAAAATTTGAAAAAAGAAAGCTAACCAAACGAATCACATCTCATTTTACGAAGACATTATTGGGGCCCATGGGAAGAATAGCAATGAGCGATCGTTCACACATGGTACGAATCGGCTCATCCTCGGTGTAAAAACGTGTGACACTCACCATGACGTTAAACAAAGAATACAAAGAGGTCAACATAATAGACCCTAACCTTAACAATAGCTACAAAACAAAGAAAAACTTCACAGGTTTTTACACCGAATCTTGTCCTTGGTCCAGTTCCAGTAATTGGGTGCATCCAGGATCCTGGATGCGGCACGGCAATTCTGACACCACAGACTCTCCATAGACGATCTAGGAGATCTGGGTAGCGTCTCATGGCTTCGTTCATATCTTCTGCTTTGATATAATCAGGGAAGGAACGGTCAAGAATATTATTTGCATATGTGTTAACATTCAAAATCATCAAAAAACTAAACAGTACCATCCTCTGACATTCATTGACTGAAAATTCATTTTCATTTTTGGTCGAAATGAAATTCGTTGTCACGAAACGACAATCATTTACACTTTTGGACCGTGCTTTTCCAACAAAAGACTTTCAATAACACAATTTGCACGAGAACGCACAATCAATTGTGCATTATTATACAATCATATCCATGAAGGCAACTATCTTTATTGCGGTGAGACAAACTTTACAGTCAAAATAACATATATTTTTGAAAGAGCGAATATCAAATTCGATGAACGATTTATCCCTCAATTACTTCATTATTGAGGCATCGTGGCAAATACGTTTGCATAAAACGATACCATTGTCCCATTTAGCTGCCGTAATGGTACCAATATTTCGTTGTAGGGCTTGCTGCAAGAGCTGAATACGATAATGTCCCTTAAAGCTGTACGCAAAAAGTTTCGTAGGTGGCCGAATTTATATCTGCGAGGGGAGGATTGTGAAAATATGATTCAAAAAGATACCGTGATACAGTCCCTTGTTCTGTAGTCAAATTTTCGGGTTTACCTCAGTGTAAAAACCTATGAAGTTTTTCTTTGTTTTGTAGCTATTGTTAGGGTTAGAGTCTATTATGTCGACTTCTTTGTTTTCTTTGTTTTACGCCACTGGCGGGTGTCACAGGTTTTTACACCGAGGATGAGCCAAATTTTCTATGAAAATTGGGTTCCTTCCGTGAGTACCGGAGTACAGATTACATAAGCTTATGTAAAACAAAAAAAATAGAAGACAGAAAAAAAAAACTCCGTGTAAAGACTGATCCCAAGGTATTAAGAATACAAAGCTTTCCGGTACCTGTAGAAACATCGGAAAATTGGGCGAGAGTACCTCTTTTCAAAAGAACTGCGCTATTGAGCTATTGTTTTCTCTTAACGTTAGGTGAAAACACTGTAATGTTTGTCTCAACGCACAAGATAGTACCCTCATGGATATGATTGTATAATAATACACAGTTGATTGTGCGTTATCATGCAAATTGTGTTATTGAAAGTCGTTTGTTGGAGAAGCATTGTCCAAAAGTGTAAATGATTGTCGTTTCGTGAAAACGAATTTTCGACCCAAATGAAATTACATTTACAGGCAATGAATGTCGAAGGATGGTATTGTTTAACTTTTCATGATTTTGAATGTTAACACATATCCAAATGTTATTCTTGAACGTTCCTTACGCGCAAATGAAGGTCATATTGGTGTTAATGAGAGTACATTGACCGTAATGCAACAAATTTGAACACAAATGAATGTTTATTTTCTGTAAACGAAGTGCAGAAGGTGTATTACATTTCGAAATTGCCTGATTGCGCACAAAACAAACAACAGAGAATCAGCGGGAGGTTACCTTCATAACTCCTTACCGGCCGTGACATTTGAAAAAAGAAGGCCCGTGCAGCACCGGCTATACCCGTGGAATTCACGCAGAAAAGCTTTCATCCATTCAACCATTAAACCTTACCAGCAAATCCATTAGTGAAATGATATCACAAATAGCTGTAACATTACATAGTCAACGTGTCCTTTCGAGAATTTTTAGTGTCATCATGAGCATCACATTTAACTGTTCACTTTAAAGGAAGATCTCTCGCAGTCCAGAGCTAAAAGACACTGAAGCCGTTCACTAGCAGTGAGGAGGTAAGAAAGAATACACGAGCTCTACCCATTGCAAGTTTATCATTGTCAGCAGTCTAGTGCAAAATTCGTTTTCTAAACTTTTCCGTTGTTTTGCAAGTGGAAAATGTTATCAGATTTATACGCAGAAACTTTCAGTTTTACTTGTATAGTAGTGCAAAGTAACTTCGTGGGTGGTTCAGTTGTGTCAATGGACCAATGGATACATTGATTACTTTTTCAAAATAAATAACAAAGATTTCTACTACTTCAGTATTTCAGTTTGTCTCCGTGAAAACGTCATTCATCTGAGCAAAATCCTGCGTGGTTGCATCCAGTTCTTGCATCATGAGGTGCATTTGGTTGTTTCCTGTTATCCTACTGGGACTACTGCTCGTCGCTGAAAGTGGTAAAAACGTTTTGCTTTGAATATAGATTTATTCCAAGGGAAAAGACGATATATAATTGATAGTTGCCAGAACAAATATATGTATATCTAACAGCTGTAGCTGGTCATCAGTAGGTTGTCGAAAATGTGTACAATTCCACAATTGGTTTTGGCTCCATTTTTCACCGACATATACACGTTTAAAATTTTGGGGACGTCTAATCAAAAGGACTGGCTAGTGCCCTCTGAAAACTGGTCATGTTGTCTGAAGTTGTTTCAAATCATCACCTAACCGTTTCATTAACAATTTGTTTCATTAACAAAGATCTGAGCGTTGGAAACGTCTTTGTCTTCTATTTTTGGCCAAAATAGACGGACTCTTTCTGTAGATTTTCTGTTTTTTTTATCCCTACTTTTTCATTCATCAGCCGGTTCCCTGTTTGCATTCAAACTGACACAAGTTTTATGAGGGAGGTGTCAACGTCTGACCACTGGTCCGCTGTTCGTTCTGATCTCATCAATTAAATCGCAGTACCATCAGGGTTTATCACTCCTTTGGGTCAAAATTCCTTAAATGTGAACTTTAAACACTTTGTCAATGATGGACTCTTTCCTAAATCCCTAATTTAAAGAAATAATGTGAATCTGCAATGAAAAAAATTACGTAAAAAAATTAGTTGAAATATGTCGCGACCGATTTTCAGCAACTTTGTAATTTTTTAACAGTTTGTTTTCATCACAGTAATATGTCAACTAAGTGTCTCATGGATTTTGACACATTACTGGAAATGCTCTGAAAAATAACCCACACTGTTGGAAATAAAGCATGCGCCGTACATATCTATCCGTTGACCTAGAATTATTTTGTAGACGAAGCTCGTTCAAGAAAGCACAAGTCTAAGCTGAGGGGAATGAAGAGGCCGACAAAGAAGTGGAATTCACGAGAGATGGAGAAGGTATGACAAATTAAATGAAAATGCTCTCCACTTGGTCAAGTCATGATTTCCCTAAAACAACACTGACCCACATACAAGGTGACTTTGATGTAATATATCCAACACTAGAGACAGTGTTTCATTGGGATATCCAAACACCGAGAAGAGAGTTGAAAATACAACACGCAGCGGAGTATTTTTGACGAAATTCGAGGTGTTTGGATAGCCAATGAAACACTGTCTCGAGTGTTTGATATATCTTCTCAATCGAAACAAAAACTAAGGAGTAAACGGAGAAGTAAAATCGTCAAAATCCATGCTAAATAAGGCCGGGTATCCAAACCACCTTCACGGTTGTGAATTCTTTTTTTCAACTTGATAAGTTATTAATGAGTCACTGGAATTAAGGTAAATATGAAGAACATGTTAAGAGCATGCCCTAGGCTGGTGTTGTTTCGAATCAAGTCGTGACTAATCCATGCTGGGGTTTGGCGGTTATCTTCTGCGGTTTTATCTCGCTTCTGATTAGTCGCGAAACAATAAACATTCCAGAAATTTTCTCTGGTGTTCACGGTTTTACGGGAAAGACTGTAAAAAATACAATATGTACTTGAACAATTACAGTATACAGTAACAGTTAAAAGCTATTAACATCTTTAATAGCTTTACATATTGCCTTTAGCCAACTAAATTTTTCACCAAAGCTCAGCATAAAATCAACGTGTGGTTATAACAGTTAAAGTGCATATGAACCGAAAAATAAGTCATTTAAAAAATACGCTCATTTAAAAGGCTTTTTAAAGTAGGAGAAAATGACGTTTTTCTTTTTGTGATTTTTTTTTTTTGTGTCAGAGATATTCAAGTTTTCTTATTATGCAAATTTGTTCACTGATGACGTCACTGGTGGTGCAAGTACATTGGTGTTACACAAAATTAAGAATATCTCCGCCAATAATGAAGCAATGCTATTGAAACTTGGCAGGGATGTTGCACCTTATGAAATATACTAGGTGGTACACATTTTGATGTTGCTATGGCAACATGCTCGGTTCCAGTCTATATGTCTCTTCAAAATTAAATACTACCATTTGCGACTCAACAAGGCAAAATACCTGGTCTTATCTAAGACGTATGCCAGTCCCACATTCAATTGGTCGCCTCTTTAACATTTATAACTTTAATTTATGCCCCGTGCAACTACAAATGCATGAGGAATCAATGATGGCATCGTTTGGGGCATTCGCGCATATGCGCCCCAAACGATCCCTCAACTGAGCGCATGGCTCCTCTCGCTCAGGCTTCCACTACTGTATTTCCTCGAATAATAGCCGTCCCTCGATTAATCGCCTCCCTTTTAACCGAAATATTTAAAATAATCGCCTTCCTCCAATAATCGCCCCCCTCCTCGCCAGTTTCTCTCTCTCTCTCTATTATCCCCTCTCTTTCAAGTTAAAAATTGACATCTTGCATGGGTAACAAACACGCTTTCATGTAATTGTTCACAACTGTATGGTTACAAAAGCACCGGGGTTTTTTTTTTTACAGTTTTTTCTATGGTAATGTTCATGTATTTCACTTTTCCCCTTTTTTGCTTCGTATAATAAAACAAAATATTAAGGGCACGACCTCCTGTGAAAAATATTTGAAATAATCGCATCCCTCCAATAATCACCTTCCCTCCAATAATCGCCCCATTTTGGTGCGAAAATAGGAATTAAATACAAAAGTAGGCTCAGTGTAACTGCGCGATCCACTGCAAAAAAATCGGAAATCATGTTTGCAAATGCTCGACCATCAGAAGGGCTATTCTCTTGGAAAATCTTCAGAAGTTCCCATTAAGCTTTGACCGGCAATGTTCACAAAAAATCAACGAGACTTAATTCAAGTGATTCCCGATAACCGTAAAGGAGCTTCTAACACTATGTTATTACAATTAAGGTTAACTTTCTTTACATTTACGGTTGGTCAGCTTGTTACATTTAGCGTAAAATTGTATTACACTCACAGTGGGGTAAGTTATTACATTTAAGGTTGAGTTTTAGTACATTTACGGTTGGTATTACATTTAGCGTTGTTTGCTACATTTAGCGGTGATACCGTGATCCGGTCACTCGGGCACATAAATTTTTACACTAACTAACTAAGAAGACAGCAGGGTCCTAGTTCTCTTTACAAATTTCCTTTCATTTGTAAATTTGGTGATTTGGTGCGCGTGGAAGTGTTCAGTGTTCAGAAACGAACTTGAATTAGTTGTCAGTGTTGTGTGGCTTGTAGTTCATATTCATCGAATGCAGCGAAAACCTGCACTTTCGTGGCCAATTCGTGGGCCATGATTCTTTAAGGCTTCTAAAAACCTTGTTTTGTTGATTGTTAGGGAAATGCGACCGATGCCCTTAACGAAGTGACGAGCAGCGGACATTTGATAATGCCCTTTGAGACAAGTAACGACAATCCTCCTCGTAAGTACATATTGAACTCAAAATAATCCCTCTCCCCCATCTTGCTATCTCATTCTATAGCGTAAAATCCCGACGGAACAGAAGCCCCTGCCCTACAATTTTCAAGTACGTTTTGTAGGCGTCGACAGGCAACGGGGAGTAAAAGTTGAGGACATCATCGTGGGAAGCGTGCCACAGGGAAATGTGCATGGCCTGCTGTTATTTAATATACATATATTTTTTAATGACCTCTTTTCACTCATAACTGGGCTCAAAAGAATATGCTGGCCATCAGCAAATGTTTCCCTCGAGAAAAAGTCATGAAGACCAAATAGCGCTCTTTAATTAAATTGTTAAATAACAAATAAAATCCTCTAAAGAAATGGCCGACCTATCTTTCTTGCTTTGAAAATGATATGGCATTAATGGCACAAGTCAAAAAACGTCCTGTCTATAAATTCCTATACAACACCATTTTCTGTTCTTCCATCAGATCCAGCTACAACAATCACCCAGATAAAAGGTCAACTTTCTAATTTCAAAGAAACAGCAAAGACAAAAATTGAAAGCCAGCTTCGAAGGTTTGAGGTCGTAGCTGAGTGGAACGAAATGCCCCCCGGAGACCGAATAACTGTTACACAGGCACTAAACGCTGTAGCAGGAAATGTGGACAAGCTCGCAAATGCCAGAGACAATCCTATGGGGCACTACAGGGTACCATTAATATCATAGGGGGATTTGCTGCCATGGCGGGGCCCCAAGGCAGGTGCCAGCATAATTCTTGGCTTTGTTTCGTCTTTTCTGGGTCTTCTTGGAAACACCAAGGAAGAAAAAGTGTAGGTCAAATTGTGCGTGAAACAAGTGGGACGATGCTCTTGAGGCATTTCATGATCAGTTGTTGTTTGATGAAGCAGCAGGTGTTGTGACAGCTTTCCAGGTGTCAAAGGCTTTCTTAGATCCCTGACACAGTCAGACAACGATCTTAGTGATGTCACATTGAATGCTATCAACTGTAATGTTCCTATCAACCCAGCATGTTGACTTCATGGGAACTCTAGAAAGTCGAATACGAGCACTATTTGACACCACTGACCCACAGGACGCCAAGAAATGCATAAAGTATATTGAGCTCTATGCTAAGATAGCTGTAATGAAAGACGCTTTAGTGGGGCAAACTGCAGCTTTGATTCCTAATTCAGAGGAATCACTGCAAACATCAATACTCGCCGTTCAGCGAAGTCTTCGTCAATCAACAAAAGCACTCTTTCAGTTTCTTTACAGTTCTGACCCAAACCAAAAGGTTTTGCCTTATTACGATGTTGA
This sequence comes from Platygyra sinensis, assembly GCA_019787425.1. Taxonomy (NCBI): domain Eukaryota; kingdom Metazoa; phylum Cnidaria; class Anthozoa; order Scleractinia; family Merulinidae; genus Platygyra; species Platygyra sinensis. Next base: position 35,880 of record JAHPZR010056138.1, on the reverse strand, counting down.
CTTAAGTGTTGTCCACAGACTCATATGCCATCCAAGTTTTGGGAATAGCTGATTATGATCGCTATTTAAAGGGATTAAAAAGTCTGAGCTACAGCCTTATGCAGACGCACTATCTTGACTGGGGGACGGGTATTGATCTGGAGCCCAGACAGGGCGGAACTAGATCGAAAGCATTTGTTACCCGCGGTACCAGTCATATTCCCATTTGGAAACTTAGACCCCATGGGAACAGTCTCTTTAGCATTGTGAACAAGCGAGGATGTTCAGATGACCCCCTAGCCATTGGTGTGATGCGTTTCTCTCATGGGAAGAAGTTGAAGGGAATGTGCGTGTCAAGCTGAGCACAGAAAAACCGGTCATTTGGCAAATTCAGGACGCTGAAGACAGTGAAGGACTAAAAGTGTAAGCTTAAGGAAAATTCTTCTTAATTAAAGAGCCTAGACCCAGCCCCTTAGGAAGTTGATCTAAGCACCTGCATGCGTCTTGGTAAAAGCCAATGAGCTTAGCTAGACAAGACCCCCACCCCATCCTCCCCAATGCATACGTCTGAAGACATGCTATAGTGGATGCTGTGGGTACTGGTATGTTTCATGGTTAACTGAACACGTTTTTAATATGTGATCCATCTGCTTGCACGTTAGTGAGATGGGTAAGACTAAAGTACGAAAAGTAAGGATGTTGATTCAGCAAGACTGACGTGACAGGAGCATCCCCGTACGTGCGCCATGTAGTTTTAATAACTGGGCTTTGGTGGTTTTAGAGGACACTTAGTTGTCTGGGTTTTCGAGACAACCAGGGGTTTGCGTTTTCGGGATACTCCTTTAACAAAACACCTTTGATGGCCTTTTGAAGTTAATTTGATTTTCAATAGCTACAAGCAACCTTGGAAAAATAAAATAAAATTCTTGTCTAAACAGAATTCGTAACAAGTGGGGCTGCAGTAACGGCGATGCGAGGTGTGACATGAGCTTATATTGGACAAATATGAGGAAATCATCAGCTATAATCCAGCGGTCAGTGTAGATGTGATTATTGCATCCCTTACAACAACTCTTCCTGGACACTGGATTCATTGGTTTGTGCAATAGGTAGGAGATCTGCAATTTGTGCGTTCTCGAGAAAATCAATCAAAATTTCAGAATGATCGGAATAACATTTTTTTTTTCTGTTTATTATACTCCCCATAGCAGAATGAATAAAATACGCGTTCCTTTGGAGTGATTTTGTAGCGCTAATCGTACGTCAGTCTAAGTCGTGTCTAGACTATCCCGAGCGCTAGTTCTCAAGTCACCTTCGTAATAACTATCCCTTTTTCGGAGGACGCGGTTGCACACCCCCTGCATCTTTCCCCTAGATCCGCCCCTGAGCATTATCGTGGAGGAAATGCTCGTATACGGCTCAACAGGGAATGGTTTTTAATGTTCAGTTTAACAACCACAGAATACTTCAACTTGACACAGTCAGAACTACAAATTTCTCAGTTAGGGTACCGAGGAAAAAAGAAGATCAGTACAACAACAACAACAACAACTTTATTGACCCTTACACTTGACAGAAATTAAATTAACATGAAATAAGAATTAAAACTGAAAGGGTGTTGGCTTCCTAAAATAACTAAAAAGTTAACAAGGCTTGGAAGCCAAATTACATATAATAAATTACAATATTAGGGTCGAAACACACACACACACACACACACATAAAATAACTAGACATAACGAAATTTACAAGTTATGAGAATAAAGAAAAAATGTATAAATATAAATATTAGGAATGAAATCCTGAATAACTATGACAGATTATGATATATGAAGAATTTAAAAACGTAGAGAAACAAATAAATCATAGAATTAGCTGGGAAGAAACTCATTGCTCTAGGGAAAACAAAAACATAATTGGCATTAGTATTGGCACAGCAATTCGTTTTTTAATTGTTCCACTTTTATATGATAAGTCGTTCAGTCGTTGTTCACTTCTTCAGAAGCTCCTTACAATTGGTTTCAATAAGTGCATTTGAAATTTACCATTTATCTCTTACTCATTTCTCTTTACTTATTTACAGTGGCGGGTCCAGCAGAGCCCTCCATCACCTTGTTTTTAGTTTTATGCCAAATCTTTTAGTTAGAACAAAGCCGGATAAAAATCTAGAAAAACGTGAAAGGGCAATTTACTGTTGTCGTTTTGTTTGGGTATTTCATTTGTTTCAGTGTTTATTTCTGTTAGAGTATGCCGTCAGGTCTGCATCCGCCGCTGATTTATCATTTATCATTTAAGCGTATGCGAATATGTTTTTTTTCAGTCTTTTTGCTTTTTGCTGTTTTCAGACTTAACTGGGAAGATGACATAACGAAGACAAAGTCAAAGACACCTCTGTTCCTGTCAGTTATTAATGCAAGGTTCTGACTTGAAAACTGTAATAAAGAAGAACCTAAAAAGTCCGTTGTGGAAATGGCCTTTTATTAGATGTGCATGTTCATCAGCCACAAAGAGCACTACGTTCAAAGCGGGGAGGGGGTACTCTCTATAATGGCCCATACGAGGAGGCTCCGCCCGAAAGGGTACACTTTTGAGGCTTTACGTCATTTAGGTATTTGAAAGGGTCTTTAATTATAATATTTCGAAGAGACGCCCCTTATGGCTGTATCAGTTTATTTATTTGGCACTACATGGAAATGACAATAAGACTTCCTAAAGTAGGTATGTGAAAGGGTAGGGTATATAAAAGGGCTACCTTTTCTGCCCAAAATGGTATATAAAAGGGTAAGGGGTTGGACCTCAGGGCGGAGCCTCCCCGTATTAAACTTTGTTAAGAACCCCCCCCCCCCCCGGATTGAAAGCTTGCTTTGTAGACACGTCAGTATTGTTTTCTTCGAGAATAGACCTAAAACAGCAAAATCCTCGTGACATATTTTGCTAAACACCTCCTTATGTCCAGTGAAGATATGGATGAGTGTCTGTCGGTTTCTGATATACGTCGGTTTCAATGTCACCATATTGTTGTGTCCAGAAAGTTGACTTGGCTTTTCGATATCTCTTGCGTAAAGTTTACAAAGGTGCTGCATTGTTGAGGTGGTTTATGAATTCCTCAAGGCTGTTTGTATCTCAGCTCCTTTCCAAACCATAACTATTTCGTCAATAAACCCGGTATCCAGTCCAATACGTAGTCATACCAGTGTGCCTGGTTTACGTGCAAATCGGTCTTTTACCGGCCCATATAATTATAATAATAATAATCTTAATGAAAAGAACGAGACTTTTAAATTTAAAAAACATGTTTCGGCAACTCCTGTGCCATCGTCAGTTTGCGAATGGAATTACAATGACGAGCAATATATAGCGGAACATTAGAATAACAAAGGTATAATACACAACTGATTACA
>JAHPZR010056138.1:0-25000 GCA_019787425.1 Platygyra sinensis | reverse complement strand
CTTTCTTGGATTTGTCTCACGGCATTAGTCATTGCAATTTTCCTGGCGTCTGATATATCACTCATTCTGAGTTTCTCCAGCAGTTTCTTCATCTTTGTAGAGTTGACAAGAAGAGTGCACATTACAATGCCAGCCGTGTGCGCCAAAAGCTAAAATATAAATAAGTACCTCCCGGTGTAACGCTTCTCAATATACCAAAAGAAAAATCGCAAGATCCAGAAAAACGTTGTATTCCAGTGGACCTGGCCAACATTTCAAGTTACATCGCTGAAATGACAAACAAGTTCTGTTGTGTATAATCATGAAACAAAACGGGGGCGATAGCTAGGAGAAGAAGCCAAGAGAACTTCAACTTAACTTTAGCCGTTTAGTGTTTTCACGAAATTTAGTCAAAGAGTGCTTTGATTAGAATTTGATTGTCAGAAAGCAGAAAAGTGACTCATATAGTCGTGTAAATTCGGCCAATGTCATAGAAAGCACTTTTTCTTCCGTAAGATCGCACACAATCCTAAGCGTTCACACTCTCCGTACAAAACGCCTGCATTCGATTCCGAGAGTTTTTCGCGGCCGAGTTCTCCCGTTTTCCTCTGCACATATATCAACAGTTCGACCAGGAAAGAAGACCTAGGTGAAAACAAATACTTAAGCTGAGTGGCTTCCTCTCTAAATATTGCGAAATCATAGGTAAAAAAACTCGAGCAACTACGAAATACGTTTTGATGGATAGACCATGCTAAATCAAGAAAAAATCTCAAGCTCGGGACTGCTGCTTGTTTTTAGCGCGTTGATTTGTATTCCTAACATAACCACAGCAACCCTGTGGGAGCACTCCCGCGAATTTTGGATAGGGGTGTACCGCGAAGGTTCTTGAACCCTAACCCTATTTAAGGAGTAAGACAGCGAAAACTGATACCCTTTTTAAGGCTCAAACATTTGTTTTGGTGGGCATTTTCACATTCCAGTATTAGATAATACAATTTAGCTACCCTATCTAAGGACCACACCAGGAAAACAGCAGCAAAAGGGTAAAAAAAGATACCGTAGAACCTCAAAAACCATACCCTATTCCGCGGCACGTACCTATATAGCACAAATATGGGAGTACCCCCCCCCCCCCCCCGGGCACAGCAATAACACCAGATATTCCTAGCACCTCTTCTCCAATGCAAAATGGCAAGTAGGTAATAGCCAAGGTGATGGTAATTTCTACCAGGGCTTCATCTTGCTTGTTTTACCTCTGTAACTTTACCAAGTAGTTTATACAAAATGCTTGAAAGGAGCATTTTGCATGGACTAAGAAGCAAAATTCAATCGGACCCTTCCCCTTATAAGTGCCATTTTTAACAGAGAAAAAAAACTCTCCTTTCAAGGTAGCCTTTCGTAAACCTCTGAAAGATAATCACACACATATTTTTTATACCCTTGGATTGAGCGACTTCTCAAAATAATTGGACGGGTGCTTTTAAACGGACCTTTCAAATATCAATCAGAATGGAATCACACGGCCCTCTAACAATATACTTCGACCCGTGAAATCCCCGTTCTTTTAAACGCCTTCAGCCTGGAGAAGCTAAGGAACCCCTCACGGGGACGGCGTCATCGAATAGTCGATTACGGGTTGTACTCCCCAGTCGTTATTCGGTCTTGGCCTGAAATAGCCGACAGTGATAATAATGATGAAGATGACGAGGAGGAGGAGGAGAAGGAGGAGGAGAATTGATGTAAATTTGATTTGTCTTCCAATTGCGGAAAGGTAAGCTGATTTTTTAAACACCTGGGAGGAGCAATTTCGTTCCTTTTAATTGCTGTTCTGAATGATAAAGAACTGGGAGACGAGGAAGCAAGTGTGCTGAAGGCGTTGCTCCCAATATTCTGCATTCCTTGAAAGCCTTCATTTTGTCGGTGTTGTACTCGACAATTTCAATAACAATAACTCAATCGAAGCGTTACAAAATTATCTGTTCGGGTTCATTATTGGGAATGAATCCACGCCGAAGCGCAATTGTTATGGCGCGTAGATCAAAATAACGTAGAGATTTGGTGCTATTTGTAAGCTGAACCAGCTATTTTTTTGTAATGTTGTATCGCCTGTACAAAGCTAAACTGGTCCCGTCTTAAATAGTCAAGTGAAACAAAGCATGTTCATTATAATGACTTCAGCCTAAACCGCTCACTGACTTATCTGTTGCAGTCTGTTTCGAACTACCAGTAAAAATATCGCTATTTTTAACCCAAAGCTTTCCTGCGGGAGCTAAATTTCGAACACGCCGAGGCAGAAACATATTGACTAGGTAGTACAAAAGTATTGTATTTTCCTTGAGATTTCGAAGGTTTTAACAGGTCTGTTTAACCGTGACGCTTCCATTGTATGTTCCTTTCGTGACATTTTCCTTTTAATATTTAAATCGCTTTAAAGTGGTTTCTTTTTATGAATTTTAATAAAGCATGGCATTTTCACTCTCATCACTTATCAGGTGCATTTGAAGCGCGTGAGAGAGTACACGATGAATTGTGAGATGCTTCAAGCCCCAGCTTGAAAGACCAAGGGCAAAACGCAAGGTAGGTTTTCGTTCTTGCCATTGCCAACCAAAATGGAAGCATTTCATGCGATCATCACGTCACCGTATGGACATTGATTAGTTTCTTCTTTGGATGAGCTGAACTACCACCTCAAACAAAACCTTCATGACAGGTCAAGCGAGGATTTTTATGCTGCTTCTTTATGTAAAACACCCTCATACATCTATAAAACATGTACTTATAGCCTTTAAACAGACTGCGCTAAAATGAGCGTTACACAATAAGCCAGATTTTTTTGAATTAGTATTTGTGTTCTAAAGAGCTCGCTCTTGGGGCTGGTGTGTGTTTTGAATATTCGAGATTGTCACGAACGCTATTCGTGTAAGTAAGGAATTGAGTGTTTATTTCGCAACTATTTTAAATTTAGCCTCCGAGAAACTCATGATTTCAAACTGACAAAATCTGAAGAAAGAAACCTTAAACGCAATTTGTCAGACTCATTTACTAATGTTTCATGTATCCGGTGAGTTTTGTGTTTATTTTCGTGTTAAATAGTAACCATGAGAAACATAATTATCATAAGCTTCTTTTATTTTATTCAAAGATTTCCGCTTCAGAGGTACTGATGTAAATAACATATTCATAATACATTAAGCAAACACCTTTTGGATATCAGCTTTTGAAAGGTTTTGCGTCGAAAGAAACAGATTTTGCTAAATTCTCACCACAATAGGAATGAACCGATGATTTTCGATATTTAATTGTTTCATTGATCGCACTGACACAGGTGCCCTGCGTTTTCACATCGCTTAAGCCGAGGGGTAACTCAGCTGCGTTTTCATCTATCGCCCGTAATGATAGCCTCCGGCGGAAAAGCGTTATTAGGAAGCTTAAGCACGCGCGTTTTTGAGACGCGGACGGCAACCGGAAGAGAACATTTCGCATGTTAGGACCGTTTTGTCTCCCAGATTTTTATACTACTCATCTCTAATGGAGAAAAGATTCTTAGCAACGTGAATGTAGTTGTGCGAGTGAAAAAAGCTCACCTCCGGTTGACGTCCGCGTCTCAAAACTGAACGCGCGTGCTAAAGCGCGACGACGCGGCCTCAATTGAAAGTCCCGTTTGCTCGAGCTTAGTTTACCTGAATTTACCATCATTGTCCATCGAATCAATAACTCATGTTTCTTGACCATGTTTCTTACCTTGTCATAGTGTCTATTTTCAGTTTATATGCTACATCAAAAGAAGAATGTGCAAGGATCGAATGTACCCAAGAAACATCAAACATTAACATTGAATTTCCTTGTACTTATGTTTCAAATATGACTTAATATTAATGAATTAAGGTTATCTTTCGAAACCTCTGACACTATTAACGAGGAGAAAGTTCTCACTTTCGAAGTTTTTCTTTTTGGGCAGATCACTTGATAGACGTTTAGCAATGGGCGTTATCCTCTCCAAGAATAAAAAGGAACGTCAGAGTGTCCAGGTAATGGGTTGTTTCAGCTGCTTAAAGTGACTGGCTGTTCTCAGCTCTAGATTTCTCCTGCCCTGGGTGAACCCTTCAAGCCTGGTTTTCACTTCGACACAAACATAAGCAGTCTCGTCCCCAGAGGCCGCGCTTCTTTTGGTCAGCACCAAGAATCGCAACCAGGTCGGACCCGATTTTCTGAGCATGCACAGAGCTTTCGTTTCGTATTCTCAGCCAATCAGATTTGTCAGATTTGACGCTCCGGTGTTGGACCAGTCAAGAGGTCACGATTGGTGGTGTTGACCCAAAGGAGTGCGGTCTCTGGAGACGAGAATGAAGCATAAGAAAAAGCATAAGCATGTACGCATGCTTAGAATGGATAGTTGCCTTATTTTTGTTCCATATCTCCTTCACTTTTTTATTAAAAATCTCAACTTCTTTGTTATACTTAACTTTTAAATCAAGGGGTACAATATTAGTTTATTGTATTTGAAAACCAGGCTTTCCCTTGATCATTGCACAAGGCAGATGGAGAACTGCCCGACTTGAATAAGAACAATTTCCTGTAGAAATTTTACAATAACGATAATTGGCAATGGTCAGCATGGTGTTTTCATCTGATTTAAAATGCATCTTGGTACAAACTCATTCTCGTGAACATGTGTGTCACTGTCACGTTCATTTAAAATAAAGAAATTCGAAGACGGCCATTACAGAGTTTTATGGTGGCTATATTGTTTGTTTGATTGACTGCTTGCCACTTATAAATATGTTTTCAAAATATTAATGTGTAAGTCAAGAGAGCCCAGATAAGGCTTATGTCAAGGACTAACCTGGGGAGGCGCGGTGGCCTCAAAGTTAGTGCGCCTGACTCCGGAGCGAGCAGTCCGGGTTCGAGCCCTGGCCGTGGACATTGTGTTGTGTTCTTGGGCAAGACACTTTACTCTCACTGCCTCTCTCCACCCAGGTGTATAAATGGGTACCGGCTATTTGTTGGGGAAACCTAACAAAATTGCGGGGGAGTGACCTGCAATTGACTAGCATCGCGTCCGGGGAAGTAGAAATACTTCTAGCCGCTTCAGGCTACAGAAACCGGGATAAGCTCCGGCAGCTATGAGCCAGCCTTGGCTCCAAGGCTTCTTCACTCAAGGACTAACTTAAAGATACCTAAGACTTTACTAGAGAGTAAATTTAAAATGCTATACAAAAGAGTAAAAATGCTGGTGTTCCCAAACACAGGCATCAGAATAGTTTTTACATGGGACAAGCGAAAAGAAATCTCATTCTTTGGAACACTGGTTGCTACCATGTAATATCTTAAGCACGAAAGAATGTGTTTAATATCATTTTCAAACACTGAGTGAAGAGTTGAAAATACGACGCGCGCAGCAGAGTATTTTTGACGTACTTGTGTTAGAAATGTTGCTTTGGGTGTTTGATATGTATTGTGAATTGAAAATAAAACTGAGGAAAGAAGGGAAAAATAAAATTGTAAAAATGTATGTTAATTTAGATGAGATTTCCAAACATCGTCATGGTCGTAATTTCCAGTTTTGAAAGAATTATAGTTGATGAATCACTAATGATCGAGTCTGAGCAGAAACATGTATATAAGCCTGAATGCCTTAAGCGCTCATAAGGTCAATTTTTTTTATTTTCTCATCTGATTCTATACATCAACTAATGAACTTCTGCGAAAAATTTTCGATTTGGATAAAATGCATTTTTTCAGAAGTTTTGAAAACGTTCAAACTTGCCGCCATTTTGCTTCACCATTCGCACCAGTCTTCCCTTGGTTTGGAATGAGGTGACGTAGATTGAGGAACACGTGACTTCAGGCTTGACTCATCTCGCTTGCTTTACATCTGTAAATTTGACTTAGTAGTTCATACAAAATGCTGGAAAGGAGCATTTTGCGGGGACTACGAAGCAAAATTTAAAGAAGTAAAACAAGCGAGATAAGTCAAGCCTAAGTCACACGTTCCTGAATCTACTCACAACTCTGAGCATGTCGATCTTGTGATCAGCGGTAAGGGTCGGCCGCAAGAAAGTAGGATTTTTGGGTTAAAAAAATTCATAGAAAAATTGCTTTTTATCCAAATCGAAACTTTTTTCGCAAACGTTCATTCCATGAAATATAGGATTAGATGGGGAAATAACCATTTTGACGTTATGGGTACTTATGGTCATGTGAAAACGAATCATTGGGTGGTTGCTCTTATTTACAGCCTCTTCACCAAGACAATCCAGTTCAAAAGAACGAGAGTCCCCAGCCGATAGTCCAGGAAGATCACGAAGACAATGATGACAATTCTGACAGAGACGAGGGCCATGAATCAGAAGCAGAGAAGAGTTCCGACGAGGAAGAAGACAACAAAAGTGATTCTGAGAAGGAAGAAAGCGATCATGACAACAACAACAAAGATGACGAAAGCAGAAGAAGCTCTTCAGCGAGCAGCAAAAAGAGCGAGTCATCGAAGGAAGGGGACGAAGAACAAGAACAAGAGCAAGAACGAGAAAAGGAAATTGTTCAAGAGGTTGTATTGGATGCGATTGAAGATAACTTGAGTTACGAAGAGAAAGTGAAGAAAGCCTTGACTGGTGACATGGATTTTCATTATCCAGAAAAAGTCAAAATTGTTAGAATATTTACCAGCTCGACATTTACAGGTAAATTATGAGCACTTCACTCGCTCTTTCCCTGGCAAGAGAGTATGAAGGGGAATAGAAGGGGAATCCCTCATATTATTCTCTAATGATACCTCTCGAAATCCCAGGCGGTCTAGAATTAGCCAATCCTGTGACGCGAAGTTTGCTTTGTTACAAAGCTCAAGCAGGTTGCTCAAGCGGATTTTAACGTATTTCTTTTCTCAGCTAAACACGCGTGTAAACATTTTTCGCGGGAGAACTGAGCACTACAACTAGCAATACCTTGAGAAAGATCGCCTTCGAAATAAGGCCTGTGATGGAATGAACTCGACCTCTCACCCTTCAGTTTCTCTTAGCCTTGTTCATATCTGAATTCAGATACGTCGGTCTGAAGTTTTATGAGTGCTATTCGTTCAGCTGCTCATATAAGGAAGAACTTATATTTTATGAGTATGGTAAAATTTTCAGATACCTCTGTGGAGCGTAACACATTGATGGAGCGAGTGTACCCCCGGCTCAAGTCCTTCTGCCAGGAGAGAGGCTATGACTTTCAAGTGGTGGACATGAGATGGGGAGTCCGGGACGAATCCACTGATGATCACATGACTACTGAGCTATGCATGAGGGAGCTCCGCGCATGTCAGAAGCTGTCCACTGGACCCAACTTCATTGTGAGTTAAATCTTATAGTCGGAATATCGTTACTTTATTGTACAGTAAGATAACTCAAGTCTTCATTACACTTTCAGACCTTCCTTGGGCAAAAATATGGCTACCGTCCTTTTCCTGTAAAGATCGATGCCTCTGAGTTTGAAAAGCTCCTTGGAGCGGTTGACAACCCAGACGATTTCCAGCTACTGAAAAATTGGTTATGGCGGGATGACAACTCAGTTCCGGCCCAATACCTGCTACAACCAATCACATCACTGCTGCCCCATTATCGTGACTACGCGAATGAAGAGTTACGCAAGAAGGCGTCTTCTGATTGGTGGACTGCTTTTGAGAGAATGCAAGTTGTTTTGCGGATGGCCGCTGACAAGGCTCTGGACAAGCAAAGCGAACGGCATAAGTACTACATGTCAGGTAAGTGTTTTTACAAAGTACAATGAGAGTACTTTTTTCCATTCCGTGATAAAAGATATCATGAATGCTTCAAAGTGTCCTCGGGTAAAATAAAACTCACCCGAAGGTTTTGTTTAGCAGCCATTTTATTTGCATCATTAGCACAATGTTTTCAGTAAGTAACATTTGCTTTCTTTAGTTTACATAGACACGAAATGGTTTTCAGTGCCATTTATTACTGCTGAATAGTAAAAAAAAAACACCATTTCTTGTGTGAAAGTTTCGCTTAACCAATTTCACGGCATTAAATTTGCAAATTGCCCCAAAATAATAGCATTCCATCTAGCGGCAACTACCTGTATAACTTATTTATGGGAGCACCCCCATTGGTCAAAGCCTAATTGCAAAATATGATTGTTAGTTTGCCATTAGAGGCAAAAGGACAATGCAGTTAAGTAGACTACAATAGGCCATTGAACCTGGTAATGGTCGAAAACAGAAAAAAATGTTACTTAAAACAGTTTTTTATCTCAGCTTTTTTGAATGGATTGTGATTACCACTTTTAATTTCACAAGTGTGCTAAAATTTTATCCTTTTTTTATTTAGTGACAGAAGATGAAATCCGTAGAGGTATTATCAATGCAACCGAACAAGACAAACACTGTTTCTGGTTCAAAAGAGTCATTGAAGACATCGATGAAAACATAGCAGACCCCAACACTTCGAAATTTATCGACAAAACCTGGGGTAATCCTTCCTCGGTAGACGAATCCGCACAACAGCTGCTGAACAAGCTTCGAGAGAAAGACCTTCCCGAAGCACTGACCAACAGTAATGTAATTCAGTATGACGTCAAGTGGCATGGTAATGGTATTGACCCAAGTGCGTCACAAGAGCATTCTCAGTATATCGAGAAGCTTTGTACTGATTTTTATGACACTTTAACAAGTAGCATCAACCGAGGCATTGAGGAGGAGCAATCCACCTATAAAGAAGATGAGCTGACCAATGAAATATTTGAACATGGGTCTTTCTGCAAAAGGAAGTGCGAGTTGTTTCACGGACGCGACGAGTTTTTGACCAGTGTGAAGGAGACAGTGAAACAAAAGCAAATTGCTGTCTTGCATGGCGAATCAGGATGCGGAAAGACTTCCTTGATGGCCAAAGTTGCCATGGAAGTAAAGAAGTGGCTCGCAAAGGATTCAGCGACAATTGTTACCCGATTTATCGGAACAACTCCAGATTCATCAGATGTAAGAAGCTTGATGCGTAGCATTTGTCAACAGATTTGTAAGGCCGATGAGGATTCTGAGAGTGACACAGTGCCGCAGGTAAATAAATTGTCTGCCGAGGAATTTGTTCTTAGCGTTTATTCGCTCCATAGTTAAATGTTTATGGAATGGAATGTTTAAACGAATGAGTGCCTAAACAAGAACGACGGAGGGTCGATGGTTTGCAAATCTGTTTTCTTAATTCCACTGGGCAGTGCTTATATAAGGCCTCTGCATGGATGGACCTTCCCGTTTTTAACTATTGGCTCAAAGATGGCCTGTTTATTCGATTGGATACCTGTCTGTTGCTCTATCAACCGAGCTAAGAAGCTAGGTGGCCATTTATTGAGACATATCCCGCATATTGGTGGGGTCACAGAGTCAAAAGCTCCTTGCAGTGTACAGGTTACTGATCTGCTTCTTTTACCTCTCTATTATTTATAGGACATTCGGTCCCTCCTGGAGTATTTTCCAAAATGTTTGGAAGACCATGCATCGTCTTCTCATCCCGTTGTGCTTGTCCTTGATTCTTTGGATCAACTGTCGGATGATGACGGTGGCAGAGAGCTAGAATGGGTGCCAAAGGAACTACCAGATAATGTCTACATTATCCTGTCAACACTACCAGGAAAGGAATACAGTTGCTTTCCCAGACTTGAGGTAAAAAATGTTGTTGTTACTTCAAGATATAAGCAGTTTTTCTGCTCAATAAATAATTTGTTTCAGTTTGTCACCGAATGACTGGTATGTGTCCTCAACAGGTGACCAGAGAGTTGCCTCTTTTTTTTTCATAATAAACACTTTAGCTAATCTGTCAAATGTTGTTCACGTGCCAGGAAAAATATGAAGCCACCGTCCTCCTGGAAGTACCTAAGATGCCTGTGTACACCGCCAAACAAATACTGGACAGTTGGCTCAAATCTTCCAGACGGCTGTTACAAAGTGAACAAGAAAAGGTTGTTTTGGAAGCCTTCGAAAAATGCCCATTGCCTCTGTATCTCAAGTTGTCTTTCGACGAAGCCTCTCGTTGGAAATCCTATACGTCTCCAAACGATACCAAGCTGGCACCAAATATAAAAGGGATCATCCATGACCTCCTTGATCGTGTAGAGAGACTCCATGGGAAAGTTCTTGTGAGCCAAGCCTTAGCCTACATCACTGCTTCCAGGAATGGATTGACGGAACCCGAGCTGGAGGACATCTTATCATTGGATGACTTAGTACTTAATGACGTCTATCAATACTGGACACCACCCATTCGACGGTTACCTCCTCTGTTGTGGATACGGATCCGGTCAGACATAGGAGACTACCTCATTGAAAGAGGAGCCGATGGTGCCCGGGTTATTAACTGGTATCATCGCCAGTTCATCGAAGTTGCTCGTGAACGTTACCTTGGAAGCGGACAAGCAGTAGGGATTCATGCAAACATGAGCGACTACTTCCTCGGAAAATGGTCAGGCGGGGCAAAGAAGTCTTTTGAAGACAAGAATGGTAAAGAAATGTCTATGGATCGATTGGTACCCAAACAGCCTCTGAAGTTCGATGTCAACGAAGACAAACCCGTTTTCAATCGGCGCATGTTGAGCGAGCTCCCTCATAACCTCCTCCTGTCAAACCAGCTGGAAGATTTAAAGGAAAAGACCCTCTGCAACTTCGAGTTTCTCCTGACGAAGGTCCAAGCAAGTTCTGTGGAGTCGCTGCAACAGGATTTTAATGCTGCTCTTGCTATTTATCCAGATGATAGAGAGTTGGACCTCCTGAACAAGTGCCTAAGCTTGTCTGTACTCTCACTCAGACAGGATCCTCGTCAACTGTCAGTGCAGCTGATTGGCCGTCTATTCAAGTATATGAAGAAGAAGGAGTTCCCATTTCTGACAAAAATATTGGAAGCTGCCCATAGCCCGTCTGTTGCCGCTTTTATTCCCAGCCAGCAGTGCCTCACACCAGCTGGAGGATCTCTGATAAACTCATTCTCAAATGAGGAATTCCACGGTGGAATTGAGTACGTAAATTTTACGAGTGATTCCAAGACAGTCGTGACTTGTAATCGTGGCTCAGAGGGGCTTTGTCTGTTGTATCTGGATATAAAGAGTGGAAGAAGGCAGAGAAAGGTTTGCTTCGACGAATCGTCAACGGATGTGAATTCGTGCTGGCGGGCGACGATCAGCCCAAGGAACGACGACCTCTTTGTCGCTTCAGGTTCGTCGTCAAACATGTACCTTATTAATAGTAAAACAAACAAGATCTTACAAGAGTATAAGCCGATGAAGGATGATGGAAACTGGTTCAGAGGGTTCCCTTCCGTCGCGTTTGCAGATGAAGATGAGATGTTGGTTGCTCTCGGTGACTCCAGTGTACGAATCTGGGAGACTGCCACAGGCAAGCTTGTTCATGACATTCCTGTAAAAGGCATCAATGTCGAGGAAACGTTTGGTCATTTGGACGCTGCCGGAGACCTTGCGGTTTATTGCCTGCGCGACCAAAAGACGGTTCACGTTCTCAATGTTAAAACTGGAAAGGAAATTTGTAAGGTGGGTTTGAATCACGCTAGTGTTGTTCAATATGAGCAATTATTATACGTAGGTAGACAGTTTATAATAAAAGTACGATTTACAGTTTCAGATCGGCGACCGCATTCCTTTTTTTATTTCGTTCGCCATCTTGATGTAATACAATATTAGTTTACAGAGATATGCTAAAAAGTGGCAGGAAAGCCCAAAGAAACCGTGGGGCTTATGCATCATGGGCTTTCCATACTGAACGGGGGTAGACAGTTAATGGTAAAAGTAAAGTTTATTGTAATGTTAGAGATAGGAAAAGCCAGAAGCATGTTGCCCTCTAGTTTCCTTTTTCAAAGCATGTGGGTTGTAGTGTTGAAGGTTCCACAGATAAACGTAAGTTGCCAGAAGGACTGTAAAAGTACGCCGTCCAAAGTGAAAACGCAGGACAACGATCTTGGCCAAACTCAGTCCCACCCATATTTTTAGGAAATTACACATTTGTTCCCGATTTTTATGAGATGACCTTATAAGTTCTTCTTAATACTATACCTTCTTAATACCACACCTTTTCTTAATGTAACGAGAGAGTTGATGTATTAGATTCTTTTCCAATATTCATCAGTATGGATCATACTTCAACCTACAGTCAATATCAGCAATGTCAGTTATCACTGTTTGTTGATGTGCGTCTTTGCCTGGTATAATTCCATTTTATCTTCACTTTGGTGTTTAGATAAATGTGGAGTTGCAAAAGGAAGAAATCCAAGGCGAGTTGAAAGAGACAGAAATAACCCAACTCCACCTTACCTCCAGAAAGCAGTTTCTTGTGGTATCAGACGGATATATTATAAAGCAGCTTAAAGTTTATGACGCTGCTACTGGAAAGCACTTATCAGATATCCCGGAGTTCGGCATTGGGCAACACGATCGCCTTGTTGTTACAGAGGACGGGAAGAAAGTGATTGCTATAAGGCATAACTACGAATTAGTAAAATGGGACCTGGACACAGGTGATGCCACCATCGTTGCTAGATTACAACCAGGCTTTGGTACTTACGGGCGCAGGGGCGATTTTGTAGCAACTACCGGATCGGATGGGGTTCTTCGAATTTACGATGCACGAGGGAGGGTCGATGATGACGAGACAGATGTCACTGCCACGACGCAAGGCTTTGCTGATTCAATATGGATGCTTTCAGTTGCGGCAGACAATCGGCACGTAATCGCAAGCTGCACCGTCAAGATGATGCCTGAGATTGCAGTGTGGGATGCGCTGACTGGGGTCAAAGTCCGTTCTATCAAAGCTTATAACTTCCCCCAACCTCTGCGCATGCTGACTGACAAGGTTGGTGTTGGACGAATCGCTGTGGGAGAACAAAAGAAAGATACCTTTGATCACTACAAGTTCATGGACTTTGACCAGGCAAATACGCTCCGTGTTCTTCAAGGAAAGTCCAGCAAACGACTAGAGGCCTTTGGATTTATTGACAAGAAGAATGTCATGGGATTGTCACGTGGCAGACGGAACTTAAAGGTGTGGGACGTAGACACTGGCAAGGTAATTAACAGTTATTTTGTTTTGCAAGTTAACCTAAGTAGCTCATACTTTCATTGACTGTTTAACAAGAACAATAATAATAATATAATAATAATAATAATAATAATAATAGTAATAATAATAATAATTATATAATAATAAAACAACCTTTATTGAGAAATAAAACTCGAATTCTAACATGTATCCATATGGAACTTATTACAATACTTATTACAATACTTATTATACAGGGTAATAATACTAAAAGTAAAAATAACTTACCTTAATAATGATGATGATGATGATGATGATGATAATAGCTTTATTGGCAACATGTCTACAAAGTAGCTCTTCATTTACCTATTACAACAATTTAAAAAAAATACTTCATGCTATACTATAATTTATTATTCATTCAAAATATTTCCCCGTTTCTGATTGGTTAAAACCACACGCATAAATTCACCATAACCAGCTGCTGCTCAACAAATTTGGAAAGAATCTTCGTCATATTGAATCAATCGGGACGTCAAAAGTGCAGCCCGCTGAAAATTATTGAACCGATGACGTCAAAATGACGTCAAAAGTGCAGCCCGCTACAGGTTATTGAACCGTTGACCGAGAAAACCTGGGGACGAGATTGGGTTAGTTTTGGTGAGCAGAAAAACAAAGAGCGAAATGGCGAAACTCCTTTAAGAACGGGGATATATCTATATTGAATGAATAATAAGCAATTATTGAATTCAACTTTAGTAGGATATGGAGAATTCTGCAGATCTCGGAGGGTGTTATCCACCTCGGCCTTCGGCCTCTGTGGATAACACCCTCCTTGATCTGCAGAATACTTCATATCCTACTCAGCCTCATTCAATAATTGCTAAATATACCTTACTTTACTCATAATAACCTAGATTAATCAAATAATATTATTATATCGAAAGATATTGCCGGGCTTGCAAATCGAAGAAGTCAACATGATCTGGTGGTCTTAGCTTTAGTAAATAACCAAAGCTAACTTCCCCACTAAAAAATGTTATTGTTCAAAGCATTTCTGAGGTTTATCGGGAGCTTATTAAATATAAATAGAGCAGCAACGTGATCTTGAAAGGCGTTTGCTATAAACGGAATTTCCACTTGAGTTCCACAAGTGGATTTTAAGTTCCTGGATGGATTGTATTCCTTCAAGCGCCAATACGCAGGCGAAAAGGGACTATACAGAACTTTATGTAGTACTTTTCCATACCGTTTTCGGTTGATTGACTCATGCCCAGTTCTCCTCGTTTGTACACGCTTGGCCACGTTGAGGTCAAAGAGTACCCATGTTACCTACATGTGAATATCTATTCAAAGCTATTAATGGAAAGTTTACGTCAGCTACGAAAAATCAGTTATGTCAACGGTTTATGCATCCGTTCAAAGTTGTTTGCTTCACTTGCAGGTTGTAGGACAGTACAAACTTGGCCAGAAGTATCGCCTGGAAGGAATTCTAATCAGTAAAGATGGAAGCGCAGTGATTTGCTCCCAAGCCAGTTTTTTTTGTCGAGCAAGAGGCCAAGACAGTTCCACTGCTGGTTTTTAATACCAAGACGTACACACACAAGGTACTGGATCCAATTGAGGGCGAGCAGTTGGGTTTGGATGGCTCGGCCATCACAGAAGATGGTAAATACTTCGTCTTACAGCTCAGAAACGATCAGGTAAGCGCGCTGTGGAACACAGAAACGGGAGAGCTGATGCATACGTTGGGCGAAGGTTCTAGTGGAAGAAACATGGTCGCCATTTCATCGAAGAGCATGCTAGTCGTGACAAGTCACGAGAGCCTTAAAGTTTGGGAGATCCAGAGTGGAAAGATGCTTCACGACCTTGTCTCCACGGACATCGACAAGATCTACCTCAACCATGACGGGACTACTGCAATAACAACAGATTCCAAGGGCTACCAACCCAGTTCCTTTGAGGCTTGGGATCTTATCAAGGGTAAAAAGCTGACAACTTTCACGGTGGATACAAACCCTTTTGCAGTCTGTCCTTTGGGTGACCAGATAGTATTCGCAGCGCCTGCCAGTGTTACCGTTATGACCCTACGATTGCACATACCTGGACGCGAGGAGAAGAAGCCGGGGACCATCGTCTTACGGCGAACACAAGGAAATAAGTGAATTTAAGGGAATTACGGATCCTTGTGACCCTAATGACAATGACAATGACAAAGATGATGATGATGGCGACATTCGCCAGTAGTCGTACAAGCGATTGCTGTTGCGCATGCATGGTTGTTGAATCTTTGACCGAGGGGAAAGGTCAGCCTATGTCTTGACTTTTTTCAGTTCGCTATTCTTTCAGAAGCATTTAAAATGAGATTCCGAGCCCCATATAGTTATTATAATAAGTAGAAAAACGAAACACACGTTATATTAAGAAGCGTATATCCATTGCACTCGAACGTACATTTAATGCAAAATTCAAATATTATACCTTGGTCTCATCAAAGCTGTAATACCGTTAAAGATACTGTAATCTCTTTGATCTGAAAAACTCTCTCATCTTGTCAAAATCTTGAACAGAATCTCCACTGGCCAACACGCCTGAACCTATTTGCGCCATGCCGCCATCAGTTAAGAGCCCGCGCTCTGATGATACGAATCGGAAACTTTCCGAGTGCTTCAACGAAGATTTGACTGAGACAGCTAGTAAAAAAGACTTCTTTTATATGGTTAGAGACAAACTGATTAGTTAATTAAACCAGGCATAATCAGGTGTAGCGGCCCTTGGTTGTATGGTTTTTTGAAATAAAACTCCATATCTATATAATGATATCAGAAATAAAATAGCTTGGCTTTGCCTTTATTCAAATAATACTACAAAGCACGAAAACAACGGTAGGGTGTTAGCACTCTGTTATTATGATGTGAGCGAAATGACGGAGTCCTAGGTCGACCTTGGTCCTGAGAGGGAGGGGGCACTCGCTTTTTTGAGCTATATGATCTGTGTGCCTACCCCGCCCCCCAAAGGGTATGATTTTGTTAGGAACTTAGCTTGTTAGAAACTTAAGGACGTTCGCGCGAAATTTTTCTAACATTGATTTTCCTCTGAAAATTTTACCATTGAAAGATGATGAGTTAGTGATGACAGAAATGTAAAAAAATTGGGGGGTCACCGACTTCGGTTTGGCGAGAACATGCCCGGAAGAACACCTAAATCTGAGTAAATCGGGCTTCGTTAGAGAAGAAGACCACAGTGGCTGCAAGTCCCAAAATATTGCAATTAGAGCTTTGAAGAGAAGAGTTATCAGCCAAATATGGTGTAGATGGACCTATTAAGCGAATTTAGTCAACTGGTGAGGTTCCTCAAAGAACAAGTTCGCATTCAGCGACCATAGTTTCACGCGCCTTGCAGCCGTAAGATGGCAGGATTCCATGTCCCGTGGACAGAAATCTTGAAATTTTTTCAACTTCCCTCATTGATTTTTTGTTAATTTTTGGACAATGTAGAGATAATTGTAAATTAAATCTGTTTCTGTAAAGAAAAGTAGGGGTCACCGAACGTCCAAGATCGTTAAATCCAATCAAAGCTCTAGCAATGGCCCTCTGCCCTATCATTGTTCATTTTAGTACTTAGCGCGCGCGCTCGATGCATGACGTGGCATTCGAATTTGCATGCGCAGTAAGGATGCGCAGAAACAATTAGCGCGAACGTCCTTAAGGAGGCTCGAAAGGGTTTTTAGCTGCACGCGCGCGCGCAATCTACACACGCCATAACTAAGATGCACGCGTCAGCTGAACCAGTATTAAAATCAGCACACCGGAAGTTAATGCTGCGTAAAATCGCGCGAACCGGAAATAAAATCTGCAGAAAACATTTGTTTTTAGCTCGAAAGTTCGCTCGGTGACCTATCTTGATTTTTTGCATGCACGCACCATTCGCAATGGCACTTCAGATATAAAAGTTTCGGGGAAAATTATCTTGTGGAATTTTCTGTAAGCCATAAAACGCGTTTTCTTTAAATACATTTAATTCTACTAGATATAATTTTTTCATACTGTCTGAAAAGTTAAAGAATTTAGGGAACTTTCCAACAAAGAAATAAAAATGGTAGGTCACCGAATTAGTTTCTCAGATAATTTACAAAAACTGAAATTTAGAGGACGCTTTTGTGGACCTCGTGCGTTGCCATGGTAGCTGATATGACGTCACAAGTACCCTTAAAGTATAGCCCAACAATAGAGTTGCAAGGAGACATATAGTTTGCCCACACCATTAAACATCCTTCTTTGTAATCTTCCATCGTTTCACAAGCAATATAACAACGAAAAACCCTTTCGAGCCTCCTTAACTTATGATTTTGCTAGGAACAGTGAGGAACTGTTAGGAACTTATCATAAGGAATGGCCTGAATCAAGGTATTTATTCAAGGTTCAGGTCTTAAATGGGGTATCGAATGCTTGGTCAGGTCATAAGTTAAATAGAGTGCATATACAGAAAATCGCAGATTTTGATCACAAATAAGGTAAGGATTTTGGGAAACTGGCCGTACACCCCCCCACCCGATTTTTCTACGAGTATCCCCTGGGAATCTCAGCCGGACGTCACAGTTCCCTTAGGAGAAGAATGGAACAAGCGAACAGAGTCATTTTCTCGGCTACCTTTCTTCTGGGAATTTAATACCAGGAATGCAAAGGTTCCAATTTTTATGAAGGACTTTTTTATAGTGCTATATGGATTCAATCAGCCAGTCACTGACCCAGTTTATTTGCTTACAAATAAGAATGCAAAAAAATCTCATTTAAAACTGAGGCTTTTCATTTCAGCGGAATCAGAACTGCTGAAACTCATCACTTCATCACTTGTCTACGAGTAGTCTCTCTTTCGCTTAGTCCTTCGTGCGTGATCCGAGACAAGCCCGCGAGTAAGATTAGGCGCACAAGCAAGATGCTGGCCGCGCGGCCCTTTTTGCCCTCGGTTGACTTTCGCGTCACGCAAGATGAACCTAGCGAGAGAAAGACTACTCATAGTCTGTTACATCATCTTTATCAGTCGTGATCAATCACGGAAGATACACAACTGGTAGTGGCTCATTATTTTGAGGGTTAGTCAAGTGTATGCACTATCGTGCTCATTCGTGTCATCGCCCTCTGGAATATCCATGAAAAAAATAAAGAAACATCGTTTGAAGGGAATTATAGGCATTATTTCCCTGCAGTATTGGGTGGTTCATCAATGTTGTTGGTTAGAATTTTTAACCAGTTTTCAGTTCTATTTACCACGTTTAATTTGTTTCTCGATTTTGCCCCAATTTGGGTTAACATCCTAAATACCATTACACTCGGCTACATGTAAATTATTTTACTTATTAATTTTCTCCAAGCAGCCGAGCATGCAGATGTCTTCCGACTCTTCCGCTGTTTCCTTCCTGCGTCTCCTTTCTTTTTCTATCCTTCCGGCATTAATTACCCAATAAATTTTGGAACTACATTAAAAGAGGTGCCATTAACGAGCGCCTCTGGAGGCCTCGATGAGAGAGAGACATTGCTCTGAAAATCCCCACATCCCGTTGTTTTCGTTCCTTCGTTACTTGTTACTTCTTTGCACAGAGTCAGGTGATGGCCTGTTAAGCACAATTGGACCAAAACCAGAAAAATAAATGAACCTCCACAAAGACATTCTTGTAGGAAACAAGATTTGTGGTTTCTCCCTTTGTGCGTGTCTGTAGTTAGCGGGATCGGTCCTCTTGTTGCAGTGTAGCTTAAGGAGAGGGGCTTCGTGCCTTCCCGCAACGCACTTTTCCTCTAATTTCTTGTGCGCTATTTTTCACGATCTGTCCCAACTAACTGAACGCTTTGACGAGGCTAGTCCCAGTTTTAAAGAGCCAAACAATGATTGTGTGAGACCAGGAGATGATAATCTCTTGACGAGACCATGTAAACTTCTTCGAACTGTTTAGACTGTTTAACATCGCTAGCATTAGCCTGAAAATCACTGGTCAGCTATTTCAGAGAACGCAGCTGAAATTCAGGCTCAGGTAGCATTTCCTCGATTGAATTTTGTCTCCGACGAATAATATGTATGGGCACGGAGATAGTGGACCTTTTGCTTATGGGCGAGCGATTTAGCTTAAAGCCATCAAAATACCCAAACGATCACTAAATATTTTTCAACACGATTCTAACGGAATAGGTTGGAGCCAATGTTCACTCTCGTAAATAAGTTAGGTTTTCCGCTATTCAAAACAGCCACGACCAACGATCCTTTGTTTAAAGAGCCGGTTGACGTTGGAATTAACTCCTTAAACTCTAACAGCTGTAAATACTATAGCAAATTCAAAGGCTGCTTTTAAGTGTTATGCCTTGTTGAGATTTCTGGATTTTATTTATTCATGTGTCTATTTTTCTATATATCGTTTACACCTTCCTCTTTAACGGTTTTTTTTTTACTAAATTAAAACACGCTAAAAGAGCTGTTTTGACGGAGTGACTATTAAAGTGAGTCACTTGGCTCTTTACAGCAAGGGTAAAATGGATGTGGAAGTACAGTCAAAATTGCTGCCCAGACTTTTTACACGTTGCATATCATCGATATGATCCAGTCCGCATTGCAAAATTCGGACTGTTCAGGTGACCAATGCTGAACTGTAACAAATGTAGGACCAGTACTGAACGACTGCAACGCACATGACAACACATGACACGCTATGGGTCTCAAAGAAAACCTCGCCGAGACGTCGAGACAAAATTAATTGATTAGTCAGTGCGTAAGTATTTTCAGCCCGCAATAAATCCGCATGTCATCGTCTTAAAATTTCGAAATTATTCGTGGAATGTTCCCCTGGAATAGATCATTCAGATTTTTTTCTCGTCCTGTTGACCTGATCGAATTGAATGGCATTGAGTGTTCTGGGTCTTCTGGGTTATGGTTTACTTTACCCTGGTCCCAGACTTTTTCTTGTTTTTTCACTGCATGAGAGAGCTGCGAGAGAGCCGCAAAGCGGCTAACACGAGTCGGCTCTCGCAGCTCTCTCATGCAGTGAGAAATAAAGAAAAACCTCTGGGACCAGGGTAGGTTTACTACAGCATTGCCTGATGAAACAAATCGTGTGTGTCATAGTTGCTTTAAGCTTCATAACGGACATTGCGTGTTATAATGCTAGTAAACCCGGAAACAATGACGTCATTGCAGCACGATTCATTTTTTCGCCAGTCATCTTTCAGATTATTGTGAACTGGTTTTCATGATAAAAAAATTGTGATGAAAGTAGCGATTATCTTAGACTAAAGGAGAGTAAGTTCTTAAGCGATTTTAACTTTTTCCAGCCTTTTGTGCTTGACGAAAAGAAGCTAGTGCGTTATTACCGGGCTGCGGTTAGGTCAAACCGGAATGCAATGTTGCGTGACTATCTGAAAGTAAATATCCACCAGCAGTGGAACGCGTTCATTTGAATGGTGGAAGCAATAAAGAACTCTAGCTTGAGTGGTGCCTTAATTCATGGGGGCATTAAAACCTTTCTTTCTGGAATACAAAAGAAACTGGAGGAACAAAAAGAAACCTTCTATACTTTTCAAGTCACGCAAAGAATGCAACCCGTAGTGATTCACGGGAGCCGAAGGTCGAAGTTTACGCATGCGTAACTTGTGGTCGTTATTCCTACAAATTTCGTTTTGCAGGCGGGGGATGTTTGGTGCCTGAAGAGGCAATCAAAGACATGTAAAGCATTTAGTTTTGGAAGACGTGTTGTTTTGGTCGCATTGTGGTAAAACGTGAAAGCAAGATGGGTGACAAACTGAATCCTGCCCCGAAGGAAGGCGGCGGGATTGTAAGTATCAAGCACCCGATGTTGTTTATGTTTTCGCTAACGGCTGAGTCGTCAATTATATGACTTTCGCGTTCACTAAATACAAATTTGCTGCAAAAGCTGCGGTAATGACACAGACATCTCGTTATTTTTAGCTGAATCGCATAACATCCATGCGAAAACAGACGAAAAAGAACAAGGAAAAAAGATGTCAATGGGCACAAGGTGAAAGAAAGGTTACGCAGCACACAAGAAGAACCACTATTTGACCAAGACATGGAGGATGAGATCGACCGGATTAAACGTGCACCGGCCGAGGAGTTTAACAAAATGTTTGAGAAGATGTTGGTAAGTAACATGGATATCGTGTTTTACTAAGTTTCAGGCTGTAAATTATCTCGGTCGTGTTAATTAAAGAGCAAAAAGTATCAGAGCTTCGGGCGATGTGTTATTGTGAAAATGCATGCATGAAATTCTCAAATTGTTTTCGAAATTTCTGGTGCGATCTTTATGTGTCATAGCCGGTTTGAAATTGGAATAATTCAATTTTATAAGATTCGCTACGGCGTGTTGTTTTTCATGTCTAGACCATGTTCTCAAGTGCGAAAAAAAACTACACATACATGTATCTCCGATCTGCGCTAAGTTTAGCTTTAGGTACAATTAACATTTCTGTGTGCGGGATACAAATCTTGCCCAGTTATCGATCTGTGATCAAAAAAGTTGATATTAGGCGACATTTTACCAAATTCAATATTTGAGATACATTACTTCATAAATTGCATCCCTTGTCATTCAGTGTCACTGTGGGTCGTTGTATTTTTCTTTATAATATTCGTGCAAGTTGCATTTAATTGAGGTTCCCTTTTCCACTTTGTTCGCGGTTTAAAAGCTATTTTGCTAAATACTCCGAGGTGTCAGTGGTTAATTCAACGGGGGCCGGTTTCAATTGCAGAATAGTAACTTTTTTGAAACTTAAATAACAATGCCGTTTTCGCAGTGCCTGGCAACTGTACATTTGTTCATTGTACAAGTATTTCTTCTTGAATCACTTACAAATAACCAGAATAATCCTTCTTCAAGGAAGGATTAACAATAATAAAAGTATTAATTCTTGTTAACCTTGTGAGCGAATACGTTTTCAACAGAAAACGTCATTAAAAATATCTGAAGCTTGAAACAAATTTTCTGTTTTGCAATAAGTCATTTTCTCTGCTATATGCAAATGAGGTCAATCTCCTCTTGTTCTGTAGCAAGTTACGTCTGACAGATATTGAAATAATGAGCCACGGAAATAAAGAAAGATGGTTGCTTTACTGTTTGTCATAAGTCAAATGTGCATTGCTGTGTAGATCTGAATAAATTTTAACTTGAAATTATCAATAATGATAAAAATTCAAATTTGCTGCCATAATATTATTTGTCACGATACCCTTCTAAAAGATCAAACCTAAAAAATGTACAGCAAATCAGACAACAACTTTCCTTTATGAAAAGAAAAAATACAGCATGTAAGAATTAGTACGAAACAATACATGCATGCCTGTATGTCCACACAAAAGAAATAAAGGACTTACAGTTTTAGCTTGAATGTGGTATTCACTGTGGTGTGTGTGGCACAGTGCGACCTTGCACAAACTACGCTCAAAGCGCATGTCGACTTTATATCCTTTCACTGTTGTTTGCTCAGCCTGTATGCATTGAACACACTTTCTCGGGGAGCAGGGATGGCGCAGTGGTGAGAGTGCTTGCCTCCCACCAATGTGTCCCGGGTTCGATTCCCAGACCCGGCGTTGTATGTGGGTTGAGTTTGTTGTTGGCTCTCTTCCTTGCTCTGAGAGGTTTTTCTCCGGGTACTCCAGTTTTCCCCTCTCCTCAAAAACCAACATTTCCAATTCTAATTCGATCTGGAATTGTCAAGCCCTTTATCATGAGCCTCTGGCTCGGGTGATTGGCCAAGCACTTCCTGTGTTTGACATTAACTTTGCATTTACATTTTACATTTACCCTGGAAATGAACTGAAATGTGTTTTTTTGCGAGGCACAGGTTGATTTAGAGTCTCCTGTGATCTTTGATTCTTCTTGCTTTGGGTAAAACCATTGATCAGTTGTTATGCCAGATGAATCCAGAAGTTGATCATGAGTCCCTTTTTTGGTCTCCTTGATTTGCGTGATAGATCGAGTCAAGAATAAAACTATTACAAACTGAAAGATTACATGAAAATCAAAAGATATACCTGTACCATTTTTGTGAGGAATAACCTGCAATTGAAAGTAAAAAGACTGAAGCTGATCAGCCCAGTCAATTCCTTCAATGTCTGTTGTGTAAACATGATTTTTTTTTTTCTGTGGAACAAGGTGTGATGGCTCACTAGACAAAACATTTGTGGACAAGAAGAAAACGTCTCTTTTTTTCATGCCATTTGGTAAAAAATTGCCTCCCTGAACAGACACTTTTTCCCCTGCTACAGTTTGTTTTTTGCATATGGCAGCAAGTCTTTTCGATTGGATGGAACTGTGGCACAAGCATACATGTAGGTGTCTTGAGCTAGCAGATCTTTCATAAGCTTTGTGCTGGTAAAAAAAATGGTCAAAAAATATAATTATTGTTAAAGATTGTTGTTTGCTTAATTGTTGTTTTGCCATTTTTTCATGTACAGGAAGATATGAATTTGTCAGAAAATCTCCGAGAACCCATTCGTAACCGAGACATGGCAACCAAGGTGGACATGCTGTGCAGTTTTAAAAGAAGGCAAATGGCTTCCCAGGTAAATCAATACTATTAAAGCAGGAGACTATTAGTGTACAGATCTAAAGAATCCAAGTGCTGAACAGTGGAATGCTATAGCAATCATGCGTCCAGGTGCTAATTATTTTTCTAAGTCAACAAAGTTATGTGACAGTTGTAACATCTAACAGCAGTAATAAGCTTTTCTTCAGGCATACATGTAAATGCGCTTGTCTAATAAATATTGGGAGAAGCATTTTTTCTTAATCCAAAAAAGCCCTGACAATAATAGTATTTTTTTCCTTCTATTATTTAACAAGAAAACTTCACATGCTGGTCTGTCATCACCAGATGATTACATTAAGGAACTACAAAGAACAGATGTGTCTGCTGAACATCTACTGAAATCACTGCAGTCAGTTAGAGTGTCTCTTACAGGCAGACCGCTCAGGTAGGTTGGCACAGTGTATGTACTATGAAGGTGTTTGTTAGTAAAATAGAGGTAGTGATGATTTAATACGGACACTTGCATGTCTCTTTAATGTCCATTTTAACCTGGTTCCATTGTAACTTGAAAAAGATAAATGAGTGAAAATTCTGTGACTCTTAGACTACAGGTGATATTTTTCATGTTGGCAGATGAAAACCGTTGATCCCATGGCTATTAACGATTTTCTCGTCCATGAAAGAAAAAATTGAGCTTTTATACAGCCTTAACAGGCACACTGTCAAAACTGCAGAGAAAGGATATTACATGTACTTTCTTCAAGAAAGTTCTGCATGAGTGTTTTGTTGCGTCTGGGACCAAAAAATGTTTAAAAAATTTCTTCGGAAATGTTCAGAACATCAAAGGAAATCTTTGGATATCTTTGGATACTGTATGTTTGGGTTTTCTTAAAAAAATTCTCGTACTCCCAGAATAATAATATTATTATCTGATGCCTGTGACTCATAAATCAAGTATGCATAACATGATACTGCTTAGAAATTCTTTTCACTAACTGGTTTTGTAAATTTTCAGTTGGATCCAGGAGTTTGGTGAAGAAGGTCTTCAGTGCTTAATTAAACACCTTCGAGATTCCTGCTCAAGGGAAGGAGATGTTTATAAACGAATACAGCATGAATGTGTGAGATGTTTGAAGGCCTTCATGAACAACAAGGTTTGTTTGAAGAGTTCTGAGTTCAAGGAACATTTTATTTCTGCTCCGTATCAAAGTTTCTTGCAATTGACATTTTTTGCCAAATGCTGACTCAAAAGCGATTGGAACAAAAGTAAATACATATCATAATTTGATTACCATGGCAAGTGTGTTCTATCTGTAGTGCTTTTCAAACACTGCTCACAGTTGTGCCAAACCTAACTAGTACATCTGCGTTTGGAGCTGATTCTGATGATCCACAAGATGGATTAGGTTTTTAGTGGACTAAAAATCAAAATTACGTGTATTTAATTTAGCAAAATTGATATGAA
>JAHPZR010056137.1:40000-52051 GCA_019787425.1 Platygyra sinensis | reverse complement strand
GATTCCTCTTCAGCTTTCACCTCCTCTGAGCTCTCTGATGGCACACCAAATCTGCTGCAGCAATTAATTTGCTCTGCTGTGGGAGATGGTGGCTTGGCAGCAATAGTTGGTGCCATGGATCACTTTTGTTGAGTGATACATGCCTTGCAAACAGATCAAAATCCTGGCATCCTGGCATGAAACATTTTGGCAATGAGGAGAGGGATAAACTCATACCCCTTGTCAGCTTTGACAATTTTCATATCCCATTGTTTTGTTTGTTGGTTGTACTCTCCACTGAAAAGCTGTTCACCTGCTTTCTTGGTAGCAACAGAAAGTTGAAGGTGGTTATTCCAGTCAACTGATTCTAGGTACCTTCTGACTTTGTAAGCCCTGTAATTATAAACAGCAAAATTGCCTTTTTTTAATCATACATCTATGGATACATGAACTATAACTACAGTATATGAAGCCACACAGGTATTCGACTCTACAGCAGTGATCAGTTAGTTTAGGTTATAAGAACCATCAGTAGTACCTTATGATATGATAATATTGACATACAACATAACGTAGAATGCATGATTGGATCCATTAAAAATCAACAGAAAATAACATGAGTGGTTGGACTTGTTATTCTTTGTGGCCACTAAACACCAGTGACAAGCTGTTAACACATTCAATACATTGTCGGAAAATAATGACGAGTTTGAACTAAATAGTAGTGAAAAAAGTCAAAATATGTTTCCCCAATTCAATAAACAAGAAGTCTACCTGTAAGTTGCTATCTGCTATTTCAGGTTATTTTCATCACTGTTTCGATATCTAAGCTAAAAAATCATGAACTTTGCTTATCTATTTATTGTAAAACAGCTGGAAGTCAGCTTACAATTGCTACGACGTGACATCGTGAATGGGAGATTTACCAGTTGCTGAGATTCAAGAGAAATGGTTGCTAAAGGTGAAAGGAACTGGGAGACTTCGCAGGAGTACAGGTCGAAGATCCTGTCTAAAATATACGAATTTACTGATTTCAAGCGAGTCTTCGCCTCCAAACTTTAACTTGTTTTAGGATATGACCATGTTCAGTTTCCTACCTGGTACATTTCCAGAAGATATCCTTGGCTGTTGTCCCGATTCATGTACTTGTAGTTTTGTTACCACGCGTGTGAAATCGCTTCGCTTCCTATTCCGTGATTCAACAATATCTGATTGATGCCCAACAGACAGAAACAACATGTTATAAAAGTTTTACATACATGTACACTTAAATAATAGTAAAGCAAAAACTGAAGAAGAGAACCAAGCTAATGCAAGCTTACCGTCTACGATTTTCTAATGACGGTAAATTTATCGCGAACTCGCTGTTATTTGTTGAACTGTACATGGCTTCATTTTAGTTTGCCTTTTAACCACGACTTGTAGATATTTTCTTCGAGCCGAATTCTTCTTCTCGACTTCCCCCGTTCCCTGTCCGCATTAAAAACGCTCTTACGGCCAGAGTTGTTTCTACGGCCTCCATGACCATGAGGATTCTGTCCTCCGCTGTTGATGCCATTTTGTTTCACAGATCACAAACTTGAAAACGTCGGACCACTTTTGGTTGATTACCTGGGCATGCGCAGTCTGTGATACTGTCCCTTTAATCTTTGTTTACAAATCGTTATCAAAAGTTTAGTCGTGGATAGTTTTCCTGCGGTCTCTTGTCCGTGAAGCAAAGTTACCAGCTCAAGAGTAAAATATAATGTACTTGTCCCCTCAAACAAGCGGAAAGGGGTTTCTTCAAGCCCTGCACTAGCTTTAAAACTTTCTGGAATACCAGTTCAAATGTTAAAAGTTTTCAGATTTCAGTTTATGTGTAATGTATGCTGCAAAACACTTGCACAAACAGCACTTTAGAATTTAACACTGCATTGCTCCGCATGACTATTAAATGCAAACAAGGAAACCAGGTCACCTGAAATGTGTTCAAAACTCATCCGAACTAATCCTGGCTCGAATCCTGGCTCGAATCCTGGCTCGGATCCTGGCTCGGATCCTGGCTCGGATCCTGGCTCGAATCCTGGCTCGAAGTTTAGGTATCCTCTCGATTTCTATGTGTGATAGTTGACTTGGGCTGTGCCCTTGTCAATCAATCAATCAATCAATCAATCAATCGGCAATATTTAATTGTCTACTTACATGTAGACTGGGATTGTTTTAATTTAAGAAATCTATTTAATATTTATTTTAGGAAAACCTGTTAATCGATGTTCCTATCACATTATACTAGTTAACTATAGAAATACAAGTGGAAGTTTGGGAGAAGAGAAATGCTGTGGGAAAATGAGCTAGGAGGTGACTGATTTCACAGCTTTTTGAAGTTCTCCCAAACTTTCACTATTAAATAGTGTTTCAGTCTAATGTTAAACAATTAGATTATGAGCTTGAGATTTCTATCTTGCACCATGGTCAGCTATCACCCATAGAAATTGAGAGCATTATAACTTATCAACAAGGATGTACTGTAATTCACAAGTATGATAAGTACACTGTCTAGTGTGCAGTACTAGTATTTACTGAAAGTGATGCACACTGATTATGCTGATGTTTCTTCCTACATTAAGACAGTGTAATTATAATTATAGCAAATCATTTATCTGCCCAGTACGTTATATACCAGGCAGACAAATAGACATACTTCTATTAAATAAATAGTTATATGATGATGATGATGATGATGATGATGATGATGATGATGATGATGATGATGATGATGATGATGATGATGATGATGATGATGATGATGATGATGATGATGATGAAGATGATGATGATGATGCTTTCTCTATTCTAGATACTTGAAACTTTAGGAAAGGAACCTGAAAATGTAATAACTGCCATGGACATTGTCAAGAAAGTCTATGTCGTAAGATATTAAGAATTTTAATTTGCTGTTTTTCTTTAAATATTCATACTGTATATTGTCAGTATATATAATTATACGTATGTAGAGTGCTGGTGAAGTACTTGTTTTTCACTGTCAAGTTCACAGTTGGGTTGCCATTTTGTTTTGGTTTAAGTTTTTGTTATCAATTTGTTGCAACTTTTATTAATAATATATACATGTAATTTTAGGATCACATCATTGGTGATTGTAATACATGTACACTAGAAAAATAGCTGCAGCAGTGATTTATTGCAAGTAATTCTCATTGATATGTAATTCTTTGGACCTAATAATTTATAATAAGCAAAATATTAATGCCTTAATTAATTTATATTACTTTGAAAATGATTTGTGAAATTATGATAACTAGACAGTATGCAATCAGGTTTTGACTCAAGTTCATGGGAGTTTCGCCAGGAAAATTTGTATCTTTAGCTATTTACTTGACTTCTGTGACCTCAAAGGAGTTTGAGGGTGAAAAATATCACAAGACATATTGATCGTTAATCTCATTAAAATGTACCCTTATCTACATGTATCAGCCCTTGGATATTATGCAGGACCCCAGCTTCAAAAACAACTCCCCCCTTCCTCACACAATACAGCTTACTGTGATTTTCAATTTCTTATCTGCACTCCAAGGTGAAAAGATAATTCTCACCCACCCACCACCTCCCCCCTTCCATTTCTGATCTCCTGGGTAGCCAACAAATTGTTGCAGTTAGTATAAAATCCTTTGTTTTAATATGTAATGTGTACATGTATAAGTTCCAGAAAATATCCATACCTTCCCCACAGAAGGGATTTTTTTCCAAGCTTCCCCCCCACCCCTCCAGAAATTCTGATTAAGGTTAAAAAATGTTTGACACATTCGTTGAAATGTTGTGGTCTTCGAAAATCCCCGTCTCCACCTCCACCTCCAGGAAATTTTAATCCCTTCTTCGGTGGAGTATGAATTGTTTCTGGAACTGCACAATAACTGGAGACTGACTAGAAAACTTTCAGGTTACTTCAGTCTACAAACTGAAATAATTTGTACATTTTTTCTGTTCTACTTGATAAATTTATTAGAGTTGAATAGAGTTGCTATTAATAATAATTTGAATAAAGATGGTGGATTTTAAACTTGGTAGTGAAATGTGAAAAGTGAACTAATCAAGTATGGGACAAAGAAAACTCTGAGTCCCTAACTGGAATTGAACCCATGACCTCCTGAACACTGGGCAGGCATTTTATCCACTGAGCTACCTTGCTCTCCATGAGCTCTTGTAGCGGATCTTCGGAGGCCCAAAGGGCCGCCATTCGGAGCCCCATACTCATATTATAGGAAAGAAAAGGAAACCCATGAGTTGATTTTCTCGTGGTTAATCATGGCCAGCAGTATTGATGGTGGAGTCATGCAAGATGGCGGCCATTCTCCAAATAATAGGTTGACAGGGGCATGCAGCCTTGGTTTACTGTGTACTTTTTTGATGTATGGACATCATGTTATGATCAATTGACACCTGTCAAATCAAGTTATCTGCTGACCAGTATCACATGACCATATCGCTGGTTCAAATTTATAGCTCATCAAGGTCACATGTTTTATTAAAGTTGACTGCTGACCAAATACTGGTTTTTGATTGGATCGTGGGCTTATGTGAGGTTAACTTGTTGAAAACAGAGGGGGATGTTTCGGAGGCCTGTTTACTCTAAGCAACACTAATCCAGGTTTAAAAGTGAACCAAATTGTAACTGTTTCTTCTCTACAAATGGTTTTTGTTTACAGCTTTTTTGTGTATCGGGATTTGCGATTATTAAACTCAAAATAGAAGGCGTCGCAAACAACAGGCAGAAAACCTCACCGCAAATTACAAAACTCAAATCACAATTCAACCTTATCCTGGGTTAGCCTAATTGGGCTACAGGAACTTCTCTTTTAGGTTGACCTAAATCTATGTAGCTCAGTGGATAGAGCACCCAAGTGGTGTTCGGGAGGTCATGGGTTTGAATCCTGTCAGGACTCAGATTTTTTCTTTGTCCCACGGTCATGTCATGTTCATCAGTTCACTTTTCACAATAGAGTTGTTGTTGTCGATAATTGGTCACAAATATAAATTTATTCACAAATGTATGTACTTATTAATTATTACTAACAGTAGTAATAAGTTATTAATACTAATGATTACAGATTGAACTTGTCTTGACTAATAAAATTTGTTAATAATTTACAATTCATTTTTAGGATACTCCATGGTACCTTCATAGAGCAGCAGAGAACAATGTGAATCACCATCTCACCAAACTAGAGAAAGAAGGACGAGTCTGTAAGTTCACTTTAATTATTGCTCCTTTAGCATACAGTTCTTGCTCTCCAATTGGTGACTTATGGCTGTGTTGCCAGGATTGGCCAGCCATTCAACTGGTCTCCATCTTGGAGCAGGCTGGCAAATTTTGTGGTAGCTCGTCATTGTCTCCAGCAACCAAAGTCCATTTTGCAATGCAGCTGTTAGCATTTAATTTCAGTTAATTTCTATAATGAGGAGCAGGGATGTTGCAGTGCCAAGAGCGTCCACCTCCCACCAATGTGGCCGGGGTTTGATGCTGGCCCCGTGCCATATTAAGTTTATTGAGTTTGTCATTGGTTCTCTCCTCACTCCAAGGGTTTTTTCTCAGGGTTCTCTGGTTTTCCTTCCTCCACAACAACCTATACACACATCATCATCATCATCATCATCATATTCCAATTCAACCAGGATAGAGGGACTGTGTGATGTCGTCCTCTCTATAAATATTGTAAAAAGCAATATGATAACAGGATGTTTCCTGCAGTTTTGTCTTGCATAAGTGTGAAGAATTGGGCAAAAATTGTAGGTTCCTTGTTGAAGACAGAGGGTGCTTACCATTTGTCAGAATAAACCAGTTGGGACGAGCATTGAATAACGGTAACGGTTCTTCCAAGATCGGCAAACCAACCAAACGAAATGGTGCTTACCATTTGCAATTTGATTTCCCATAATAATATTGTTTTCGGTTGATGAGAGACTGGAAACTGGAAAGTTTAGCAAATGGTAAGGAAATTTCTGCCATTCGGGTCTGACTGGAAAAACAGGAGTACCCCTAAAGGTATTCCACAATTTCCGCACAGAATTTCCAGAAAATTATCTTACCATTTTGACTTAAAACCAAAATTTCCGGATTTTCTGGCCAAATGGTAAGCACCTAGACTCCTCATTCACAAAAGGGTGCTTGCAAGGAATTTGGGAGTTTTGGCAGGCTTCTAACATTTAAAATTGCTTTCTCTCAGGTTCTATTGAGTCAGGCAATGTAAAAAGATGGAAGAGCTCACTCTAGTACAGTTCAACCTCATATAACTTACTGGTAATAATAATAATAATTATAATAATAATAATAATAATTGTAATTTGGGGAGCTCCATCATGACTGTTACAGTAATTGATTAATCAACTGTAAATGAATGTTTACCCTTTCTGCAATGATATCATTACTACTGATTTTAGAAATATGGTAAAGACCGGCAGGGTTGCATTGCTCTTTTTTGTCAGTAGCCATTAGTAAGTTTGGATACAATGTTGTTATCCATGATTTACAAGTAAAACTCTACATTGGTGGTTTTCACTCTCACACCATTGAAATCAGTGACAAAGCAAGTGATCAGATTTGAAGTGACTTCACTGAATAGTTGAGTTCCCATGGAGACTAAAAAAGGACGTTATTATACAGATGTGAAAACTTCAAACTTGTCAAGTTTATAAACTGATGATATGTGCTTGCAAGAATGCACCGCTGCAACTTTCAAAGGAGATCCTCAGACCATTGACAGTGTGAAGTTTAAAAGTTCGTTTTCTTACATGTACTGTATGCATGTTAAGAAATAAGTGGAAATAGCTTTTTTGGAGAAAAGTAGTTTAATAGAGTACATAGAAACAGATACAGTGTAGTGCATAGATAAAAACATAGATTATTCACTCGTGATATTTCATTCGACCAGCATACTCAACATCACCCCATAGAAATCTTGAGCTCACAATTTAAATAGTAATCACCATCTATAGTCCACAGATAAAGTATATCGCAAGTAATTTCAGTCGTTACTTATTTAACAAAAAGACCTGTAAGGCCAAGCCATGTATTATATAAATTAGTATATATTTTATACCACACAAGTGAATAGTACTTTTCGTGTGCACTGATTGGCTAGCTCGGAGGTGATTAGCCAAGTACTATTCATCTTCGTGGAAAAACAAGAATTAATGGCTTTTGTCAGTATAATAAATTATTGTCACAAATAAAGTTGCTCTTTGGGCCGCTAGTTATTCGGCTTGTTTGGTATAATATTACAAAAACAACTATTCACCCCAGTGTCGGTGAAAGTGGTGGATATTTACCTTGTAGCTTCATGGCTCAGTAAATATCCACCATTATTCACCTCCACTTTGTTGAATAGTTGTTAAATATTTTATGATTTGTCATAAAACGTGACAGGAATTTCAACATTTGAAAGTTATCATGCAATATTGAACAGCTGGCCATGTGACAAAATTTAATAAGAGTAACAGAAAGATCAGGAAGTCAGGACTCTCTAAAGGAATATGGCCATTTTGTGTGCTATTTTCAAAGTGGTTATTAGATGATTTGGCTTAGGAAGGAGCTCAGTCAAGGTGTTTTGATTTATTTTTGCCTGGTACAAAATTACCTTAAAATTGAAGGAATTCTGAAAATCAATAGTACTTTGCTTACAGTGTAGGTAGAGAAACACCAGGCCTGGGTTGTTTGAAAGGTGGATGACACCATCCACAGGATAAATCACTATCCAGTGGTTAGCGTGCTTTGTTTTGTTAACATTTATCCACTGGGGACCAATTTATCCGGTGGATAGCATTATCCAGCCTTCGAACAACTGGGGCCAGGAACAAGGTTGGTTTAGAACAGAGGAGATTAATGCAGATTGAGATGTGGATTAAGTCTAAATTAATACAGCTGTAGCACGTTTTTTTAGGATAGTTCACTTGGCCTCAAAGAGACCACAGTTTTTAAGTCTAAACTCTACCTTGGTCTTTAATAATTGTTGACTTGCTTTTTTAAAGAGTTCACCCTAGAATCACATATTCTTGTGACATGTATGATACAGATATCTTGAACTTTACAATAAACCTACAGCAGCTAATTGAGAGTTTTGCTCATATTTTCTATAATTATGGACATACATGTATAAATGTAGTTACAACCTTCAAAATGTTTACTTTCAATAAAATCTTTATTACCATCTTAAGGGTAGCCCCTAAGTGTTGGACATTAGATTTTTACAGGGGAGGGGGAGGGGGAGGTTTGTGCAACTTTTTTGAGCAAGAATCTTCTTTCTCAGGTTCAGATCATGGAAACAATTTTTTTTCTCACTTTGCTCTCTTTGTGTCTTTTGCATGTTTTGCTAGATGCACTATTCTTTTTTTATCTTTATCTTGTACAGGTTAGTTTTGATAACTGGCAAAAACCCCATCAAAAACATAGTGACCAGTCCATCCCTAAAACATATTAACATATTGTGTCTGCATAAATTATACACTGAAGTAAATATTTATTTATCAGTCTACATTTTCACATAATTGACTATCGTAAAGTCAAGGTGCAACAGATTCTATCTTTTGGTGCTAGAGTAGCTTTGGGATCTTCATATCCATAATCTTGCCCAGGTACCAGCTGAAACTTGAATGACTTCAAAAGACGTGACATAAGAACCTTCACTTCAAACTCGGCAAACATCTGGCCAATACAGTGACGAGGACCAAGAGAGAAAGGAATATAAGCATAGTGTGTTGAGCAGCCAGTGTCACTGTCATCTTTTTGAGACAAAAATCGTTCAGGATCAAAGTTCTCAGGATCATTCCAGTGCTTGGAGCTGTGATGCAAGGCATATACACCAACATTTATCAGTGTACCAGCAGGGATTTGGTGCCCTCCCAACTCATCATCCTTTTCCATGACTCGAGTGAATGCAGGAACACTGGGATGCAATCTAAGTGTTTCTTTCATCACAAGACCTGTAAAATTCAATTTGCCCAGGTCTTCATATGACACATACTGGTGA
This sequence comes from Platygyra sinensis, assembly GCA_019787425.1. NCBI lineage: Eukaryota > Metazoa > Cnidaria > Anthozoa > Scleractinia > Merulinidae > Platygyra > Platygyra sinensis. The sequence goes on along the minus strand of JAHPZR010056137.1, from coordinate 43,055 downwards.
GAACCAAGGATGTCTTCAGCCTCTTGGACTAACCTAAACAAGAGATTTGAAAACAAGAAGCTTTCAAAATCTATCTACATATTGTCATTGTCCCTGTTTTGGGTTTAACTACAGGTACCTTTCTTTGGAGGTGTGGAGGCCTGGATTGTTAGTCTTGCATGCATTTGAGCCTTGGTTGGGGACATTGTGTTGTGTTCTTGGGCAAGACACTTAACTTTCACAGTGCCTCTCTCTACCTAGGTGTGTAAATGGGTAGCGGGGAATTTGATGCTGGAGGTAACCCTGCTATGGACCGGCATCCCATCTTGGAGAGGGGAGGGGGCAGAAATACTCCTAGTCACTTCATGCGACAAAAACATGAGATAAGAACTGGCCTAATGGGTCACTCAGATTCACAATAATTGTACACAGCCTTTTTAAGTCCTCTTTCTAGAGTTTCTGAGTCATTCTGAAAAATCTGACCATTTCCTGTAAAACCTAAGAGTACCAGTATAGATCCACGCCTCAAGAGGTACTTTGGGAGTTGTGTGTCTTGAACAGGAACACAACAAAGAAGTCCTGATAAGCAATTAAACCTACATGTACAACTCTTCACACTCCCAAATTCATGTCTTATCCAGGAACTTTATTTTTACTTTGAAAGAAATGTCATTAAGGACTGATTATTGGTAACTCGCCTGTTCTCAACCTCAGCATGTTTTCCGGCCTCTGCCAACATGAAAGAAAGTGTTGAGGAAGTAGTCTCTTGACCTATGAAGTAGATCAGAGAATACATTAACACTGTCATAATTTTTACAGTGGCCATTGTTTGATGAAAAAACATCCAGTCATTTTAATGGCCTGTACTCTATTATTAAGCCTCCATGCATCTACTTCAAGCAGTTTGAGATGTTTGCAAGGGTGTCAATACTTGTACAATGTTGAAATAATTAAGTGAGAATCCATGCTACAATCTTTAATGTACTCCTATCTGATGTGCAATAACTTAATATTAATAACAGCCAATAATAGAGAACTATCAAAATACAATAATTATTGGCAGTGTACATGTAAGTTTAAATTGTAACATGTAGGGAAACTTATAAGACTGTCTTAATTAACAATTAGTCAAAGAGTCCACATTTTTATGAGCAAAAACTCAACGAAGCATGGCAAGTCACCATCACTCACACAAAGGGTGAGTAGTCTTAAATGTTCACGTACATGCTAAAAATTGAGAATAATTTTACGTTTCAAGTTAGAGCAGCGGCATGAGATCATTGTCTAATCAGAAAAAGTAAAACAACGCTACCAATCAGATTTGTGGATTTCCAATAGAACACTGGCTATTTATAATATGGCACATAAAGAAAATTTGGAGTACATCATCATCATCATCATTTATTTGCCATTATATTACAACAAATTAACAAAGAAAAAAGAAAATAAATAATAATAATAACAATAATAATATACAGCAAGTTGTTAGGCGAGGAGACCTCAAGAAACCACCAGGCTTATAAGAGAGGCCACCTCAACATCACAATATTAAACAAGATAAGGACTGCGAAGGAGTGCGGCAAAAACTAACCTGGAAACTATTTTTATTTACTTAATACATGCAATGTGAACAAAATCCCTACCAGCAATAAAGAAAGTGACAAAGTGATCAAGCAGTTCTTCATAGTCCAGATCATTGTCTTCATTTACAGACTTAAGGATATAACTGAGAATATCTGAACGCACCTCTTCCTCATTTCTAATAGCTTTTCTTCTTTCGTCAACGATTTTCTTTCCTGTATCCTTAAGAAGTGAACTGCAGACACAAACTGAATTTTGATAGCCATAACTTGTAAAGTCAATCATATGAAGTGGATGAGATAGACACCAAATTGGGGCAGCAAGACATTCCCTTATGGCAGTAGGGAATGGAGAATCAGGGTCACCAATTGCATTTAAATCAATTCCAAAGGCCACCTGAGAAAGAAACAGACCAGTTTAACTCAACTATTTCCAGTTAACAAGGTTACTATTAATAAAAGTATATCACTGGCATGAGTGCCTCTCTCCACCAGGGGTATAAATGGGTACAAGTGAATTCAATGGTGCGGGTAACCCTGTGATTGACTGGCATCTCATCCAGAGGGAAATAGAAATAATCCTAGCTGCTTCGTGCCACTCAAACTGGAGATAAGCATGTCCAGGCTGATGGACCTCTCTGCTTGTATCCAGACCTTTGGTTTCCTACATGTACAAAGTCATGCACCTACTGGCACACAGATCCATTGTTCCTCTTGAAAAGCAGTTGTCATGGTTTACATGCGGTCTTATTCATGTGCGCATACGCATCGCATCGGAATCTTGTCTGTACAAGTCACTAGCTGGAATGAAAAGTTGTTGTGTTTACTGCCTTGAATCATGTTGAATCTCATCCATCCTGACTCGATACTACAACTACAGCAGTTGACAGCAACAACAACAACAGTAGTCAAACAGTTGGCTGATGAACAGACATGAGTGTACAGACAGATGGCTGAGAGTCACTTAACATTAACAGTAGACCAATAGTTTTGTTCATTAGCACAAAGGCTAACAATGGAAAGCAGCCTCTACACTGTAGATGAGCAGGGCAAGTTTTTCTACACTGTAGTACATCTGGTTACAAATAAATGCAATTCCTCACTAAAAGGATGGACATAAAATAAATTAAACTTTTAAAATTTTGATTCCTTTGCTCAAGCTTTAGTGCTGCCTACCTCCTATATTTAAACAGTACTTATTGTAGTTTTACTCAGCTCAATTGATTAGCTTTTAAGTTATCTTGAGTAAACATTACCTTTTTTGTATTTATATATTGTATTGTAAAATTTTAACTTTTTATTTGGTAATAAAGCTCGTTGTTGTTGTTGTTGTAAATGTATATGATCTGCTTTTGAGCATTTACTTTAGACCAAAGGACTTATCAGCATGTTTTTATACTCGACGTACAAACAACAGCCATAAATGCATGTGCAGAATGTGTGTGGACTGGTCAATAGGCCACTTGCACTAAGAGGTCATGTGACATCGTTTTATG
>JAHPZR010056137.1:0-32500 GCA_019787425.1 Platygyra sinensis | reverse complement strand
CAAGTTGGAACAGGATTTTATGAGCCCATTATTATCCATTTCCCGGATTATTCAAAGACTGAACTGCTTCAGATCATGGTGAGAGATTGTCCGGCATCATATCCTGAGGAATTTTTCAAAGCATACTGCCAACTTCTCATGAGTGTCTTTTATTCAGTGTGTAAGGATTTGAATGAGCTGCGACACCTGGTGAGTGGTAATTTAAGCAAATAATACTTTAGGATTGCCAAAAGGAAGTACCTGTGATGGTATGACATCCCAGGCACCATAAGGTTTTCTTGTATAAACATTACTATAGTCTAGTCCACCAGTAACATCAATGGCCCATCAAACATACTCAGCTTTAGCAGGTGTTAAGGCCCTTTTACACAGGCAATTTTTGTCGCGGCAACTCGATGCAATTTTTGTCGCGCTAAAGTTGCATCAAGTTTCAAACATGTTCGAAACCCCTGCGATATCACGGGGACAAATTGCACTGAAAATCGTACCTCGTTTACACGTGCAATTCTGAAGTTGCAACTTTAGCGTGACAAAAATTACACTGAGTTGCCGCAACAAAAATCGCCTGTGTAAACGAGCCTTTAGGGTTACGGCCTCATTGACAGCCCTGATTACTACAAACAGAAGCTAATCATAGCACTCCCTAGGAGTCTGTCTGATCATATGTTGAACTTATTCAGTCACATAATCTCTAATTTTTACCATAGGCACGGCAAACACACCTTAACCAATCAGGTGCAAGTGGCCAGTAGGCAAAAATTGTCTAACGTTTTGATAACTAATTGAGAAGTAAATAAAATTAAAATACAGTTCATTGATGCATAGAGTGTTACTAACAGGGAATGTCTATGAATGCCACCAATGTTATTTGTTTTGTGCTCTTGCTCACCTATTTTGGCTTTGGCTGTGCACAAAACACAAATTATGTAATGTGTTTTATTATTACTTCTGTCAATAGTGGGGAGCTAACCAGAAATGCGTTGGCTACATATTAATTAATGCATCTAGTGCCTGAACAGAAATAAAAGATCGTGTACAGTAATGGCCTTTGAATCATAGAACATAATTAATTATTCACCTACTATTAGGTGCTGTTTTTTCATTTGACAAATTGGGCAAGGGGCTGAAAAAGATTGCGTGAAACATGCACTTCACTGACAAGTCGTCAGCCTGTTTCCCAGAATTTGGATTTTCATCAGATTTGAACTTGCAAAACAAAAGAGTCTGAGAGCCATTCTGGTTGTTTAATTTTTCTTTTTCACACACTTTATTTAACTGCACACAAGTATGCTTGGGTTGCTTACACCAATATTACTTGTCTGTTAACACTTATACAGATAGTATTTGAATTTTACATAGCACTTCTGGTTGTTTAATCTGTGATTGGTCATCTAAATTCTGGTGCAATTCCAAACATGAGAATCCTGCGTGGTAGCTGCAGAGTTAGGTGTGAACAGCAAATTTCTCGTGAACGAGCCTGGTCTTAACTTTGTCTCTTCAAGATTTTACTCAATTCACAAATCCTTAAAAAAAGAGCAGATGATATGCATCCATATGACCACTTATTTTGTAAAAGGAAACATTTTAACCGTATGTAAAGAAATCATGACTCCGACAACAACTGCTCATAATTGTGTTTTAATCTGTCTGAACCATCATGCAGAATGCTGCCACAAGTAATTAAGTATGCAGTCACCTGAAAATCGCCTGACATGGGAATTATATTATTGTCATTATGTTCAGTCACATATGAGGAGTCTTGTTACACCTTATCAGCATGCACATCAAGAATTATATAAGGAATGTACAATTTCTAGCATGCGTCCATCCAATTTGAGATGCACACAGATAGTTGGGAGAGCATTAAGGTAGCATAAGAGATGCTTGAGACGCAGTCGAGAGCATCTCTAACTATCTAAGTGCTCTCCCAACTATTCAAGTGCATCTCGAATTGGATGGATGCATGCTAGACACTGTTCATTGCTTTTATAACATAGCGAGACATTTTTCACGCTGAAAAGTCAAAATTTCACCAACTATGACGTCAGCCTGAACCATCTATATGAACCATCCATAAAATGTTAGCCAATCAGAACACTATCTATCTTGCAGCTATGTTATAAAATCATTTAATGCATGCTTTTTGCCCTTTTAGGCTCTTCTTCATTTTCCAAAATACTGTGAACCAATCACTACCGGTGAGGCCCAATTGACAGACAGTCGCAGACTGTGGCGGAACATTGAGCCTCATCTCAAGAAGGCCCTTCATACAGTTTACCTCAGGGAGGTGTCCAGCAATCAGTGGGAGAATATTATTGGGCAAGACCCTCAGACAAGCAGTGAGAACGTTGCAGGGCAGGGTAAGAAATGGGCTTTCATCCATTTCTAGTGTAATGTACAGGAAGGCGTAGCAAATGGTAGCTACAAGTAGAATATTGTGAGTCTAAGCAACATTTTCTTATTTTGAAATCAGGTGATCCTTTGTGAAGAATCATGAAGTTCCATTTAAATTACATCTGCATTGCACAAATTTGGGGAGATATGTGTAAAGAGGGGGAAGGGGTGGGTGGGATGAGTTGGAGTCACTGAAGCTAAAGAAGTAACTAAATAAATATGTACTAGTAGCAATCGAAGATTAGGAAGTGCGTTCAGCAGGATATGTAGTGTGATAATAGAAAGTGGGTTTTTTGAAGAAAAGGAAATGGAAACTTATGGTTGACTGGGGCTTTATTCTTTTATCGGGAGTTGTACACAGTTCCCTCGCACTTCGAGGAATACAGAAAAGAGCCAATTTACAGGCATGACGTAATCGATGTACAGGACAACGAGGCCAAACGCCACACGTGTTATTTTCTCTTGCACGTGTTATTTATACTTGCACGTGTTATTTATACTTGCACGCGTATATAAGGCCCAAAGCCCCTGAAAAAACTTAGAGGGGCCGCCAAATTGCAGAAAAAAATCTCGATTTCTCACGCCTGCAAACCAAATTAGGATGCGTTCTCTCGTTCCTCGAGAACGCAACAATTCTTCACCCCAGTATACCTACAGTTGAAAGAGGTCAAGATCCCTGTTTGTAAATCCAAGAAAGGGCTGTGACTTAATATATGATTTTAGACTCTTGTATAATTTCGCAAGCACTGGCATGTTGATCAGGCAAGTGTTAATAGAGGAGGCTTAAGGAGAAAGGAAAAGATCTTGGCGAGAAGGAGTGCATCTCTTTACCTGTTGTGACTCGACATGTGCAATGGCCACCAGATGTACATGCACACAGGAATTATCCAGTTCTTGCCCAGCAAAAAATGACTGAAATGCAAACTAACACATTAACTAAAGTAAATTATTTCTCTGATATAAAGAACCCTTTTTTCAGCTCAGTCAAACAGGGAAGATTTTAAGTCCTTGCATTGTAAAATTGCGTTAAACTGGTAATAAGTATCCCATCATTATCTTGCTTCTTGGAAGAAAAACTGTCAGTGTATAAAGAATTACTTTGCGTGCTTTGTAAGTAATTAAGGACTTTGTTAATCTTTGAAACCATTTTCTATTTCTGTAGGTATTTCCGTTCGTTCACACATAGAGTTGCCGTACTACGCCAAGTACCTTTTGTTAGCATCATACCTGGCGTCTTACAATCCCGCCCACACAGATAGAAGGTTCTTTACCAAACAGGGACGAAGAGGCTTGAGTAACAGAGCAAAGGCGGCAGCGAAAGCAAAGAAATCCAACACACAGTTGACAGGTGGGAAAATAAAAATCAATTGTGGCATTGTTGTTAAACACCGCTATCATCGCAAAACTAACTTAGTCCAATTCTGGGTCTCTCTCTGTCACGAGAACATAGCGTTGCGTGACATGGAAAGAGCCACAACTGAACAAGTAGACCGAATCCAGTTCTGTGCTCTGTCTCTGTCACGCAACGCAACGCTCTCGGGAGAGGGCCAGAACTGGACTAATGTAAAGGGCGCTAATTGTCGTCAGTTCACCATTGCCTTAAATTTAAAAACTTTTAAAAGTGGAAGAAGAGAAAAGTCCCCAGTGACTTCATGCTACAGAAACGGAAGAGAGTTCCAATTATAGGACACACCTGAACCAAGGCAGACTTTGCCTTAACCTGAATGGTCTCTTAGAATCCCTTGGAAAGACGGTCTGTCAAGTGGGTTGTTAGTACAGAAAATGAAAGAAATACTCTGTCCTGTTGATACATGTGTTCAAGGAGTTGACTTTGGTTTTCTTTTGTAACAGGTCCGAAGAATTTTCAGCTGGACAGATTGATGGCCATCTTCTACAGCATTGTGGAAGAAAACGTCGCCCCATCGGCCAGTATTTTGTGTCAGATTTCCTCGCTTGTCTCACTGAACCTGTTAGCTCAGATCACATCTGATGATCAGATAGACTGTCCCAAGTACAAGTGCCTCGTGAACTTCCTTTCTATTTCAGAGATTGCCAAACAGCTGCAGTTTGATATTGTGCAATATTTTTACGACTTCGTGTGATCTAGCTATGATCGAGGCGTAAATTCTTGTTACCTTTTTATAACGAATTTAGTTAGTCAAGTCATGAGAAGAGATAACATGATGGCTTAAAGAGCTGTCCTGATCAAAAATCAGTTTTTCTTTTGGCCAATTGTAGAATATTTGAGAGTCTACAAGGAGAATTTGTCGTGTCAACACATAAGTTTGGTAGCACCATTAACTATGGTAGCACAGAGCTTCTTTTGTCTCTCCTTACCATAAATATATAAGTGAAACGAAGAAGTGGTTCGTTGATAAAACGGGTTGTGGGACGAGACAGGCAAACGGTGAAACCAAGAATTTAACGGTCCCGTGCCGTGAGCCCGTTTGATGCACCTAGAGAAAAACAAAATGTCATAAACAAGGTAGAAAAATATTGAGGTGGTGTCTTTGATGTTGGATTACATACAGTTGTGATATTTGCGCAAGTAAATTGAATTGACAGAATGAGACATAAGCGGTCTCCGGTCTTTGTCTCTCGTCCTAGGCTTTCTACTTTCGTAACTATAATAAAACAGGAGCCCTGAATAAAAACAATTTATTCCATAAACACCTGTGAAATACCAGGATTTTTCCTTTTACTAAAAAATCGTGTCTTCATCGCACACAGTGAAGATTCACGTGTGAGGATATTGGTGTTGCCATAGTTACTAAAATGATCATCGTTGCTTTGGTTACATAATCCCTTAAAAGTACTTAGATGTGTTGCTGTATGATCGAAACATCATCGGTCCCTCCTCAGAAATCTTCGGTTATCTACGCGCGGTCATGTAATACCTGAAGTTATGAAAACCGGGTCGGCAAACCTAAACTTTATGTGTACTTTTTACAGTTTGCCCTGTCTAATATTAGCTTGTTTACTGCGTTGTTCACGGCTGATGTCGGTTTTTTTTTTTGCTTGCTTTCTGGTTAGGGATTTGTTTACAAGTGGATGTCCCCACACACACACACACCCAGCCGCGGCCAGCCCCTATTTTTTTGTCCCTACACACAATTCTCTCTTTTATACAAGTGGCAGTTATATGAAATCAGAGCGCGCCTAAAGCTGGTTTCGGTGCCGTTCAGCAGTTTACTCCCGGAGAGCATCATTTAAAGCTCTTAGAGGGGACAAAGTTATTACAATTGGCAGAGTCTGCATCGTCCAGTATCGTATCTTAGTATATACTAAAACAGTGGATAGCGTTTTAACGCGCGCGCTGATTGGTTCGTCAAACTCCGAATATCCTGCGCTATTTACCTCCGAGCAACTCGGGAAAAAATGGCGTCCCTATTTGCATCCGTGACAAGTGAACAAATCATCCAATTAATTTTTTTTGTGGTGTATATTATCTCACTGTGTGAAGTATATATGAAATAATTCATATTTGTACTGCGGTTGTAGATGAAAGTGAAGAATGATCATCGCAGTAAATTTCCAATTTAAGCAATAGCCCTTTTCACGGTTAGCTTTTCTCATTTGCATTACAATAAATTCTAGCATGTATGTGAGGCAATTTCGGGCTATTTCGCAGTTTTAGCCCGAAATTGCCTCGCATCCACGTTGGATTACATTGTAATGCAAATGAGAAAAATTAACCGTGAAATGGGCTATTGGAAAGAAGAAGCCTGAAAAAAATCAGGGCTTCAACGGGATTCGAACCCGTGACCTCCGCGATGCCGGTGCGATGCTCTACCAACTGAGCTATGAAGCCACACATTGGGAGCGAGGTCAATTTAGTGAGTTCATATTTTCCCGTGCAGTGAAGTGGTGTGAAGTATATATGAAATAATTCATATTTGTACTGCGGTTGTAGATGAAAGTGAAGAATGATCATCGCAGTAAATTTCCAATTTAAGCAATTGGAAAGAAGAAGCCTTGATTTTTTTCAGGCTTCTAGCATACAGGTAAAGTGTTCTCAAAAGCTGCCAAGCTAAGAAAACAGAAAAGTAAACAAAGGAGGGACCCGAATTCTGTTAAGTAGCTTTGTGGGATGACTAAGAAAACCTGTATTAGCTTACGTGTACGTCTCCCCCTGACTGCATGGATCATTTTCTAAGAAAATGATTCTGGAAACACTTCCCCCAAAAACCACGGAACACCACGGTCGTGACTTCCGGCATTTATTTCACAATTATTTAAACGAAGCTAACACTGTGTAAAACACCAAGTTCTCAGGGAAAAAAATGGATCGGATGAAACAAGACTTGTCATTAATTAATTAATTAATTAATTAATTAATTAATTAATTTACCATGAGTTCCCTCCTTCCCCCCCCCCCCCCCCCCCACCCACTGATCAGTGTCCATAGACTTGCCTATCCTTTTTACTTAGGCAAATACTTCCTACAAAAAAATGAATGTATCGACTCAAATGCGATTAATGAACGGCTTGAAAAGAAGTACGCTAAGTGCTAAATAATCAGGTTTATATAACCGACTACCAGGAAATTCCCAACAATAACTGAAAGTGACTTGAAATAATTTCTCAGGCCTAGGGCAACGGGATGAAGTTTTTAGACTTGTTACATTCTTTGGAGTACGGAAACAAGTATATCTCAGATTTTCAAGTTTCTTATTTTTTCTTTTAGCCTCCTTTCTAAACTATCAACGTCTATTCGTTTGACTGGCACCGTCCCAGGAGCGTTCTTCCTCCTGAAGGCCGTACTCCTAACACCCTCTCCCACGTCTTTCCTCCGTCTTTTGTAAATTCAAAGGTACAGCAGGCTGCTGTCCACATCTCTGCAGGAACATTCACACGGTAATTGGTATCATCCTGATAGTCACTGAATCCATCTTTGCCAAAGTATCTCGTTTTCGAAGGACCCAACATTGTAGAAGGAATCGCACCAACAACGATAAACATTTGAACGTTTCGCTTGTTCTTCTTTGCACAATTGTCTCTCCCCAGACCACGAGTCTTCCTTCAGCGTTTTGCCACGAGACAGACGAGTTGAAATCCCAAAACTGAGGGACCGCATTGGTGTAAACAAAAGTTACTTTTTTTAAGCTTTGGTCTCCTAAGCCATACTTCGAGACAACTAAATGGCCTCTACGCATTTTGTTTTTAAGTCCCTCGATCCTGCACCAATGCAAATCTTATACGGCGGGCGGATCGAGTTCTTGTTTGTACCAATCTACGTCAACCATTTCCTTAAGCTTGTCACTTCTCCTTTTGTAACAAATTTTTCGTTGTAAAGCCTTGTCGTAGTCCATGTTTGATTGCTGAAAATATTTGTCCACCCCACTCTTGCTAAGGATGAATCTTTTGCTACTTGGTCGGCGGCCAGGCGCTCCAGAAAACTGGCTTCCACGAATCTCAGTGGCCGCGAATATCGGTATTCGATTTTTACAGTCGTACAGTATACCTACTGTGCGGCCTTCGCATAAATACGCTAAGTGTCGTTCAGCTGAAGGATTGCTCACATGCCCGAACAGTGTCAAACCAAATGGCACGTGTTGCGTTATATTCAAGCTATCTTTTGGTTTTCCGTGAGCGTCACAAGCTCCCAAAAATAAGCACTCACGGCCAGATATCCCCGAAGATGTGCACCTGTAATCTCCGGATCCCGTAACCTGAAACAGAAGGTGTTCGGACAGCGCTAAGGCTAACAACAGGCCTATGAATCTGGCCATGACTACTCTGAACTGAAAGGCTACGTAGACAGATTCCTGATGTAAGCCTGGCTCGTCATGCGACCCAAAAGGAAGCCAAAACTAACACGCAGCCACGCCTTTACTTCCTGATGTTTAGCTGTAAAGTGACGCGGCATTGTAATGGCAAAGAGCCGAACAACAAGCGCAGTATTAAATGTTAAAAGGGTCAGAAGTACTTAACCTAACTTAACTCAGTACGTCTTCCATTTTTTTCCTTTAAACACGAACATTTAGGAATTCCTTAAAGCTGCCAAAAAACATGATTCAACAAAGGAGGGATTTCCATCTCCGCTCATCATTGCCAAAGTGTGAAGCTCATTTTCTAAGAAAAACGCTTAAAAAAAAGCATCAGCTCAAATGAGCACAGACACAGAATTCCAATGTGAGAGACAGCGCGTATTGACAAATATGTCACGCTATGCCATCAGCTCATTCCGTTTCAATCACACGATTGGGTTTTTTCGAGATAGTTCCTGTGCATGTCGCTCAAACCTAACTCAGTACGTCTTCGATTGTTTTCTTTAAACACGAAGATTTTGGATTCCTCAAAGCTGCCAAGAAAAATGGGATGTAACAAAGGAGGGATTTCCGCCTCCACTCAGCACTCCCTCCCTCGCAGTTTCGTTTCCTTCGTGTACGTTTTTGGAAACGCCTGCTACGCAGACTACTGGTGCGCTGGCTCAGTTTCAGCTGGCTTTTGAGTCTGTTGGTGATGTCTAAAAATAGTCACATGCAGCTAATGACTGAAAGAGCCCAATATGCCGGTTGCCAGGAATCATGTCTTGGAAAACCGGATGTCTTTCTCAGGAATTTTGAAAGAGCGACATGCACAGAAACTATCTCGCAAAAACTCAGTCGCGTGATTGAAACGGAATGAACTGATAGCATAGTGTGGCATACGTGACAATACGCGCTGCCTCTCATTTCACAGTTGGAATTCTGTGTCTGTGGTCATTTGGGGTGATGTTATTTTAAAACGTTTTTCTCAGAAAATGAACTACTCACTTTGGCAGTGCTGAGTGGAGGCGGAAATCCCTCCTTTGTTACATCCCATTTTTCTTGGCAGCTTTGAGGAATCCAAAATCTTCGTGTTTAAAGGAAAACAATCGAAGACGTACTGAGTTAGGTTTTGAGCGACATGCACAGGAACTATCTCGCAAAAAACCCAATCGCGTGATTGAAACGGAATGAACTGATAGCATAACGTGGCGTATGTGACAATACGCGCTGCCTGTCACAGTTGGAATTCTGTCCCAGTGGTCATTTAAAGTGATGTTATCTTTTTAAATGTTTTTCTTGGAAAATGAACTACTCACTTTGGCAGTGATGAGCGGAGGCGGAAATCCCTCTTTTGTTTGATCATGTTTTTCTGGGCATCTCTGAGGAATTCCTAAATCTTCGTGTTTAAAGGAACTGAGTTAGGTTTTGAGTTAGGTTTAGTACTTCTGACCCTTTAACTTTTAGTACTGCGCTTGTTGTTCGGCTTTTCGCCATTGACATGTCCGCGTCACTTTACAGCTGAACACAAGGAAGTAAAGGCGTGGCGGCTTGTTTGTTTTGGCCTCATTTTGACTATTATATTAAATCCTCGGCGCATGACGAGCCAGGCTTACATCAGGAATCTGTCTACGTAGCCTTTCAGTTCAGAGTAGTCATGGCCAGATTCATAGGCCTGTTGTTAGCTTTAGCGCTGTCCGAACACCTTCTGTTTCAGGTTACGGGATCCGGAGATTACAACTGCAGTTCATCGGGGATATCTGGCTGTGAGTGCTTATTTATGGGAGCTTGTGACGCTCACGGAAAACCAAAAGATAGCTTGAATATAACGGAACACGTGCCATTTGGTTTGACACTGTTCGGACAGGTGGACAATACTTTGGCTGAACGAAACTTAGCGTATTTATGCGAAGGCCGCACAGTAGGTATACTGTACGACTGTAAAAATCGAATACCGATATTTGCCGCCACTGTGATTCGTGGAAGTCAGTTTTCTGGAGCGCCTGGCCGCCGACCAACCAGCCAAAAATTCATCCTTAGCAAGAGTGGGGTGGACAAATATTTTCAGCAATCAAACAAGGACTACGACAAGGCTTTACAACGAAAGATTTGTTACAAAAGGAGAGGTGACTGTAGGCTTAAGGTTGACGTAGATTGGTTCATAAGGAAGAACTCGATCCGCCCGCCGTATAAGGTTTGCATTGGTGCGGGATCGAAGGACTTTACAAAAATGCATAGAGGTCACTTGGTTGCCTCACAGTATGGCGTAGGAGACCGAAGCTTAAAAAAAGCAACTTTTGTTTACACCAATGCGGTCCCTCAGTTTTGGGATTTCAACTCTGTCTCGTGGCAAAGCGCTGAAGGAAGACTCGTGGTCTGGGGAAGAGACAATTGTGCAAAGAAGAACAAGCGAAACGTTCAAATGTTTATCGTTGTTGGTGCGATTCCTTCTACGATGTTGGGTCCTTCGAAAACGAGATTCTTTGGCAAAGATGGATTCAGTGACTATCAGGATGATACCAATTACCGTGTGAATGTTCCTGCAGAGATGTGGACAGCAGCCTGCTGTACCTTTGAATTTACAAAAGACGGAGGAAAGACGTGGGAGAAGGGTGTTAGGAGTACGGCCTTCAGGAGGAAGAACGCTCCTGGCACGGCGCCAGTCAAACAAGTAGACGTTGAGAGCTTAGAAAGGAGGCTAGAAGTAAAAATAAGAAAAAAATCTGGGATATACTTGTTTCCATACACCAAGGAATGTAATAAGTCGAAAAACTTCATCCCGTTGCCCTAGGCCTGAGAAATTATTTCAAGTCACTTTCAGTTATTGTTGGGAATTTCCTGGTAGTAGGTCATATAAACCTAATAACTTAGCACTTAGCGTACTTTTTTTCAAGCCGTTTATTAATTACATTCGCAGTCGATACATTCAGAACTCTATAGACACTGATCAGGGGGGATCAAGTGGAGGGGGTGGGGGGCTGGCCGCCCTATGTTAAATAAAAAAAGGATAACCTTGGGATCTATTTGATATTTGTTCAATTGGCATTGTTCTCATCTGATAATTACTCAAGCGGCATTTATTGATATGTGATTAACTCAGTGAGAATTCCATTCGTCCAGGAATTTCTTCTACCATCGATAAAACTGATCATGACGGGAAATATTCCCTGATATTCTTTCAGTACTTCGGTTAGCTTGTAGGAGAGGATTTTCCTATTTCTATTGTTGTGTGTTCATTTCGGGGAATAAGATAAATCGATACTGTATAAAAAATTATTAAGGGAACGTTTTAGGGACTTATCGTGAAAATTATCACTGAAGGGTTAATAAACCACTAGGAAAAGAAATATGTTTTTTTGACAAAAGTTCAGAGCTCCGTTGTATGTTAATTGAACCGACCGTCAAGGGTTAAACGAAAGGAAAACATCGCAAAGGATGCTAATAGCTTTTGAAGAAAACTCGTTCGTGGTTTATTTACTTTTAGATAATTGATAATAGTTACTCTCTATACTCTTACCTTGACTAAGAGAGATTTGCGTGTTTATTGTAGCTGACTGTATTTCAACAGGTTTTCTTTATGTGTTTCCGTCAGTTTTGGCTTACAAAAGTTTTTACAGCACCAGAACCATGTTAGCACGGTTCATATGGACGTTGACTTCTTACATTTAGTTAACGCTTCCGTAATGTCTTCGGACAACCCACTCTTAACTGCAATCTTATGGCTAAACTCTGAGTAACGATTTAGCTGGATATATTATACAGACACGTATTTCTACGGTCTTTATTGAGGTTTGCTTTGATCTGTGAATCAGAACAAACAACCGAACTTCCACGAACTCTATTTCCGATTGGCATTTACGTTACTTCCATTTAGGAAACAAACATTCGCTAACATTACATACGAAAACGTGATTTCAGCTGGCGTGTCTCCTAGGAAGCAATATCTTTAAGGGCAAAAATTTACTTTAGGGTGTATCGAGGTCACACATTTATTCATAATAAGGCGTTAAAATCATCAATAAAGTCATTAAAATCGTGCTGACTTCTACATTTCTAACACCTTCGAGGTCCTTTGTTCTAAATCCGTGAGTTTAAACTCAAATTTCCATGCTCTTTCAGTTTAAAACTTAAGTCAATTTCCATCAGGACCTACACGAAGATCATAGTTAGCTTTCTCTCTGTTCACTATCTTTTTAAGTATTCCTTTGCATAGAAATCTCTCGGAATAGGAATTTTTGCACAAGTAAACATACCGAGATACGATGATCTCTTATTTTGGGCAATTCGAACAGCTGAAGCCACCTTTTATGCATAGCAAAGATATTTGATTTAGTTATTTTTAGTAAATTAGGTTTCTCTGACTTAAATATGAGTGCAACTTATGCCAAGAAAAGGACTTGCTGTACTGTTAACCTGTGTCAACTTCATAGGTTAAAACTTGTAACATCTTGAAACCTTTGGGAAGACTTCGAAAACCTCTGTAAGCCTGACGAGGATATCCTATAAAGTCTACGCTGTTGTGAAACAAAATCTGCTTCGTGACAGAGTTCTGGATGGAGAATCCGGGTAAGATCATCCGTGGTACCTTCCCCGTCTTCAGAAAACAAGAACGAACTGTAGCAGTAAAGAGGGGTCATTGGGACCTTAGTCAATCAAATTGCAGGAAAAAAATCACGTGACGAGCTCTCGACCAATCAGATTACAGGTTTTTTCATTTGCATATTGCGCGACCAAGTTTGAAATCACGTGACCCCTTAATGCAATTCAAGATGGCCTCCAATCAATTAATTATTCAATGAACTGTTCAAAATGGCGTCCGTGCCAAAGAAGGACACTCTAAAACCTAACCCTAAACGCGGGAGGCATACATGGGAAATTGCCCACCAGCCTCGAAGGAGGACTGGGACCGGTCTCACCTTTTCTCTGCCTCGCTCCACACAGGTCCACTCGGCAGCCGGCCATGTTAAGACTGAGAGAAATGGGTCCGAGTGGCGGGGATATAGCGGTTTGGCGCAAAGCATCACGGGATGACAGGCACCAATCAGCAGTCACCGAAATTGACCAATAAGAAACTAGACCGGAAATGACGTCTGCTAGAATGAAGGGATAAAAAAGGCGGAGCGTGGTCGGAGACGAGTCAATTAGGGATGATCCGCTGGATGGGAAGAAGGAGACAAGAAAAAAGATTAAAAAATTACCGGAAGTTGTTTTGTCGGAGGCAGAAGAAGTGAAGTTGGAGACGGAATTGGAAAATACTGTTGACCAGAACGGCGAAGAAGACGAGACTGAAAGATTGAGAAGACGTGTGATCGAGTTGAAATTGAAGATGGCGAAAGAGATTGGTGCAAGCAGTTGCTGGACTCAGCTAGTGAGGTTGAAGAGAAAGAAGACGAGACTCTGTAGGCTGATTGTCAAAGACAGAGTGGATTCTATCCTGAATCCATCTCCAAATCGTTGGCGATTAAGAGAGACTGATAATTTTTGTAAACAAGTATTTTTTATAAGGAGAGAATACAACGTTGTTAATAAGGTTTTTTTTTTAAATGTGTATGGTTTGTTGGGTAAACTGAAAAAATTGCCGCGGTCAGGGATCGAACCCGGGTCTCTGAGGCCACAACTCAGCGTCTTAAACCACTAGACCACCAAAGCACTCCCCTCTCTATAACAGTTTTCAAAGGCAACATTTTTTGTCATCAATTTTGTATTGCGGCAACTCTATTTATAGGCGGGACGTGTGCTAAAGGTCCTAGGGACCTAGCGCCCATAAAACGTTTTAAGAGCAGGCTTGCTGTTTGTAGTCCCCTAGAAAGATGGGTTGGTACGTGGCGGTTTCATCGTAGTACATCCCATAGTATGCACCACAATAGGTTACCCACACACTGCCTAGCCCCCAGGCCTCTTTCAGTGGTCTTTTGATGGGGAGTATGAATTTTTTGTGGCTGGCGACAGCATGATCTTGATTGTTGACAAACATAGCACCTTTGAAAGTTTTGTTTGTCCATGGCTGTCGGTGGCAAAAAAAAGAATTGTAGGGACTCTCTGTGATCTTTTTGTCATTTTCAATGATCTTGAGCACAGTCAACAAGCATGTTGAGTGCTGTCGCTGCGTCTCTTTTATAAATGAGTCTAAAATTGGACCCCAGTCTCTCACGATTGGGGTCCAATCTCTCTCAGTTCGACTGAGAGGGAATACCCCTATCCCCCTCAGTCACGACCACCACATAATTTCTTTCCGTGCTGTGATTGGTTGACGCGAATCCTATATAGTGTGTGAATCGCATTGGGGTGTCACTCTGCTGTTTACAGTGTATCGAGCGTCATGTCTGCCTTGCGTGAGCTGAATGCGAGTGCTGTCCACGTTCAGAGGAAAAAAGAATTCACGTATGAGAAGGCCCTGGACGCATCGAATGAGTATTGGATTCGCCGATACGAAGAGGACGGGCTGGCGATCTGTGACATCTTGGCGGGTCGTGTGTTTGTGAGCCGTTTTGCAGAGGCCATCCAGCTGGAGGTCACGATCGACCTGATTTTTACATTTTTTGACAAGGAGAGTGAGAACGGGACGCGGTTGAAGCACCGATACAACCGCATGGAGAAGAACTTCGCCCGCACCCTCTACAATGCGATCATTGCGGTCAAGAACAACATTGAATTTTTACACCGTAGGCGCAAAACCACCAGTGGATCGTATTACGTTTTATAAGTTGCTGGGAATTCGAGCCCTTCCATGAGCACTTGCGAGAAAGACAACAGAGAACTGCGCAACGACATTTCAATCTGATCCAATTTTATTATGAGACATTTAATCAGGAGGGACAGGAGGAAATGAGGCACCAGCTTGACAGAGATGATAGTCTGCGAAATGTGTGAACAATAATCTTTGTGTGGAAAAAAACTTATTAGAAATAAAAATCATTTATAAAGTCCAGCAATGCCCCTGGCAATAAAACTTGTGTGAAAATGTTAATTAAAGTTCTTGAAATTAATGTATCCTGTAAATGAAAATGTCTTTGGCCAGACCTCTTGGGGGTTGGTTGATCAATTGAAAGAACTTGCAGGTGCGAGCAGGGCACTTGAGATAGAGTCGCTCTGGGTTGTTGACTTAGTGGGAAGTGGCTAGTACCAGAGAGATCACACTCACATCGGAAACGGACCGGGTCATTCGTCTTGTAGCATGGGTGGGTTTGCCTTTCCACGCGTCTCAGGTACTCTCCACTTCATTGGCAGGGCAGGCCACGCAACACTTGGTGTCCCAGCACCTTGCGGGGCATCGGTAGTAGTGCATGGGTCATTCTCGATTGAACGTTGCACTGAGATGACCTGTAGGCACCTGAGTGACGCCGAGTTTGAGACGATATACGAAAAAAACTGAAGGCTGCATTGGTTTTCTTTTCGGAGAGTGATAGATCTCACAAACTGTTTACTTTGGAGTTTGAAGTTGTTTCTCCAGAGACTCCAGAGGCACTTGATTGACTGGGGAATCGTCACCCTAGTTGAGTGAAATGAAGTTGACTATATCGGGGACAGATCATGACGTATTATACCGATAATAACCAGATCAAGCAGTTGATGTTGGAAACCGCAGATGTGGAGGTAAAGGAACTGAACGCTCTTGTGACACTCCCGCTGAAAGATGTGACATTGTATCTATTTGACACTCGTTTATTTGGTCTTCGTTTACCCGATACCATAGTGCGATCCGATTTTCTGTTACTGCGTAGACCAGACTGGGGAGGCAGGATTCTTAAGTTGATGAAGACTGCGAAGGTCTACCTAAATCAAAAAAAGGCCCTTTGGTAAGTTACAAAATGATAAAAATCTATTTGATGCTGTGCGGTACTGTAAACATTGGATAATTATTAACTTGAGGTACCATTCTACAGGTGTTTGAGGATCTCTTCACATACATGAAATCATTAGAGGTGATTTTAAATTTGTCACCACATCTTATCTATCCTGGGCATGGTCCAGTTGTAGATGAAGCTGTTGAAAAAATCAAGGAATACATTGAGCATAGAAACTTGAGGGAAAAGCAGGTGTGTTATTTTCGTATCCTCGTCATGGTAAACGTCTTTTGCGTGTATTATTGTCAGTTAGAAAATAGCCCAAAGAAAAATGTGTGCACTGATTCGTTGAAAATTGTATTTTTTACATACAGTACATATATGACTGGATAGAAACTAAGGGAACTGATCAAAACTACTATACTCGAACAGGACCCACCTTTGGGGTAGGAGTGGGGTTGTCAAAGACACCACCTATCTTCGAACATTACCAACAACATTTTACTGGCTTTTAAATTTGAGTTGACACAGGAATATTCAGCTAGCAAGAGTTGGCATTACTAGACAAACAAGAAAAGTGACGTTTGAATCTCACTGAAATTTTTTACTGCATGATAGAGGGGTGGCTATGCAATAAAGACACCATCTTTTGATGTTAAGCAAGGGGGGTGCAGGCAGACACCACCAACTATTTTGTGGTTTGGTGGGTCCTGTTCGAGTATAGTGGTTTTGACCACTTTCCTAAGAAACTAGTACAAGCTGCTTACGTAATGTTGGCACAAGCTTGGAAAGAGAATGTACATTTTTGACAATCAAAGTGTTCACGTGAAGCCGCATTGTTTTATCCTTACCGAAGCATGCTCATGTAGACTGGAGTTGGCCTATTTTGCGGGAAAAGAATATCTAAAAATAGACTAGTCTGTAAAAATGGCGCTGCATTGGCTTATTATGGGAGTTGCAGGCTCCCAGTAATGGGCTCCTGACCAAGAATATTGTCTTTTATTATTCATTCAAAATATTTCCCCATTTCTGATTGGTTTTTAACCAACATGCAACAAAGCGCAGTCTTTTGCTGGAAAATCAAAAGGATTTTTCCGACTAAAAATCCATTGATTCGCAGCCTGAAAAAAAGTTTGAGTGGGGACGGCTGGTGTTGTACGAAGCATAGAATTGCAGAACTTCATGGCCGCCAGACTGAAAGTTAATTTCTTCGTTTTTACTTCGGGTCGCCTTATTAGTATTACAGCGCACCTTATCGGCGTAAAAACAGCGTAAATTGTGTTGGCACGTAAAGTTTTCACAGTGGAAAGGACAGTTTTGGATTCAAGAAGTTATTAGAGCTTGTTTAGACACTTGTTTACTTCATTCATCGATCGATCAAGTAGTTTCCCGCCGTTGCAAGCTTCGCAAAACAGGTGAATAGAAGTTAGATTGCTTAAAGTTTTGTTTGTAAAGAAATTGCTTTGAGTGAATTGAGCTTGCTGTGTTTTTCTTACTATTATAGTAGGCTTTCTCCATGCTACTGCTAGCCTGTTAAATAATGACAACCGGCAAACCTGTTTACGCGACGGCAGGACCTTGGAAGTTGTCCTTTGTACAAAATTTTGCCCTATTATGTGATAAACAAGCAATCGCAAGTGCTCTCGGGCAATTAAGGATTAATTTCACTTGTATTTTCAAAGTTTTCCAAATTGCCCTCGTCGCTTCGCGACTCGGGCAATTTTGTGAAAACTTTGAAAAATACTCGTGAAATTAATCCTTAATTGCCCTCGGCCCCATGCGATTACATATACTAATTTTAGCATTTCAGCCGGGCTAACGTCCTGATATACTTGGCGAATTTCAGCCCGGGCTAAAATTTCAACAGGACTAACCGGGCTGAAATATTGTTGCGGTTACATGACGAGCTTCCGCCCGAGCTAAAATATTAGCCTCGCTGCCAAATATGAATTTTTTCGCAAGAAGAGTCTCCGGAGAATCAAAATGGAGCTAAGAACACGAATCGTGAAAAAGGGCGCATTGCTTCTGTGCCAGTTTGCCTTTGGCGGCGCTCAGTTTTAAACGTTTTAAGATGGTAACAGAGTGCAAGATGTTGGAACTAAAGCGAAACTTGTCTTTGGCTGCGTATCTCTCAGCTATAAAAACGTATTTGCAAACAAAGAGAGAAATTTACAAACTCGCCCAGCTCTTCGAAAGTGCTGATCGGTCCGGGTTATAAATAAACGCACAGACCAATTGTGGCAAAGTATGAAAGGAGAAGATGTTCCACATTAAACTCAAAATTAAGTAGATAAATTAAATTAGAAAATCAAGACAGATAATTCACAAAACTCACATAGAACTCATTAAGCTAAAATTCAAATAGAAAATCGAGAGAAAGAAACATATTTGGAGAGCAAAGCAAAGCGTGCTTATTTGACAGCAAAGAAAATCTAACCTTGTTATACTGCCTGTTTACAGTATAACAATAACAGTGTAACAATTACAGTTCACAGTGTAAAATATTTTTTATACCCTCAAGCATGTTAAGGCATGGCTCATATCCAGTGCAGACCACTGGAAAGATAAAACCGTTTTTGGTCTAAAGCAACGTTGTTTTTATCCCATGGGGTGCCAAAACCTTACCTCAAACAAAACTTAGTATCCTCAAACTCCTTAAAGTGTCTCTGTGGTGGTCACGTGACTCGTGACGTCACAGGCCTGCTCAAGATGAATTCTAAGATGGGCCAAGGATAGTGAGCTATCTTAAAAAACTAACCATAAGAAATTTTTAACCACTTTCTAAGGCAACTATTTCTGTCCTGAATGGATGAACCCTTAATTATTTAAGGCTATATATGGAAAGACAGAAGGTCACGTGACCTCTTTTACGTAACTTCTAAACTGAATATTTTAGTCAGCCATTCAGGACAGATTCCTGCAGGGGCCATTGGCACATTTGTAAAAATACTAGATTTGACAGTAATTGTATGTCATCTCGGCGGCCCATTTTCAGTTGTTTTTCAAAAAAAATAAAACAATTAATTATAGTCACGTGACCCATTTTATCAGATGTTATTGGTCTTAAAATATTAAGGTCGTAGAGATTTGTTAGGCTGCCAGTTTTGCAAAGATTATACCAAAATCCTGGCAGAGTAATTACTGTTTTTCGGATTTTATGCAAATGAGGCTTGAGCCATGCCTTAACATGCTTGAGCCGTTCTTGTACGAAACAAAAACTTGAGAAAGTTATATATATAAGTCTTCTCTAAAATATGCAGATGTTGTCTGAAAGTTAAATATCGTTTTTTCCAGTATTGAGCTTAACCAGTATTCCAGAAAAAAATTGTGGGATTTATAATTCATTTATTACATGAAAAACACGTTTTAAATGATTTAGTTTAGTTCAGCTCATAAATAGTCGCATTAAATTTGTAAAGTTTTTTTTAAAAGTTGTGACAAGTTTTTTCAATTAATAGAAACTCAAAAGATCCCAGTAAGCAACAGCTAAGCAAGCAGCAGGCGCGGTTCCATTTATGCGGAGAGGGCCAGGCTTCCAAGTACACCAAAAACAAAGGTGCTTAGATAAGCACTGATTTGTGTAGACCCTGCCTTGAGACCGAGGACTAAATAAGGAAACAGAAAACAAAAATCAGACATACAAAATCTGGTGACTCATCTTAATTGTTTTTAATACACTATCAGAATTCTCATGTGATAAATCTTAAAAGTCGTAACCATTCAATAAATAAAGTCAACATTCTGGGATATAAAATATGATTGCTTTATAATAAACCTCGTCAAGAATTAGGTCTCTGGTGTTTTTCATTCCCACGTTATTCAAATTTGTTACTTAAATTTGTGGAGCTTTGTATGGAGACGTCACGTTTATGCCGCTCGGAGGGAACACAAACATGGTGGGCGTAAATTAACAGAAACATCTTTCATTGAGATTTTCCCTTGAAACGAAACGTTTTTACTCGATTTCCAAGACATTAAAATAATTTCTTTTTCAAGAGCAAAAGCCGTCCAGTTAGCAAAAACTGACTCTTCTTTGGACCAACGTTTCAACCTTCAACGCCAACGGCGGCAGACGTTCACAGATTGAGAAACACGTGGTCCGCGTCTCTGCTTTCTCAGCTGGTCGACGTTTCTCCTAAAATCAAACAAGCATTAAAAGGACAGGCCTATGATGGTGCCAGTGCCATCTCCTCAGAAGCATGTAGTGTTCAAGAAAGAATGAGAAGAATAGCACCGATGGCACTTTACACTCATTACAACAGTCACGTTTTGAATCTCAGTGTTGCAGCCGCATGCAGGCAGGTTAACTTCAGTCAGAAACATGATTGGAACCTTTAATGAAACTTTCCTTTTCTTTCATTTTTCACCTAAAAGACAGCGATTTCTAGAACAAGTTTTAGAGAAGTGTGGTTCTACATCCAGAAAGGAGAAGTTGAAAGGCTTTTGCAAAACCCATTAGGTGGAAAGGCATGAATGTTACGAGACTTTCTACGAAATTACAAGTACGAACTTACGAGTACGTTTGGATAAGCTTGGAAGCGATAGTTGATCATCAGTCGCATCCTCATGTTTATTCCTCGTTATCGTTCACGTGAGACAGGGAGACTAAAACCAAGGCACAAGGTCTTCTGGCAAATTTGAAGACATTCCGATTCATTTTCACCTTTTTGATCTCAAAGAATAGCCTTAAAACACTCAAACCTAGCTATTGCAGCTTAGCTCCAGAAGAAAGTTCATAAGGCCCCGGCCTCTATATAGGCTTCCTTATCATTACCACCTTTAAAATTGTTAAGTTATCGTCTTTAAATTATCATAAATTTCTAGTGTATTGCGTTTATTTTTTGTTTATCTTTTGTGTGGTTAATGGAAAATAAAAATGGAAATGAAAATGGAAATGGAAGAAATAGCAAGATGTCTTCCAAGCGTATTCTATGATTGACGACACTATTAAAGCAATTGCCAAGGTGAGGTCAAACATAGAAGAGGAATGTCATGGATGGTTTGAAGACGCATCTAGACTGGCTGACAAGATTGGCGCTGCAGTCTCAGTGCCAAGAATCACTAGGAGGCAGGAACATAGGAACAATGCACCTAGCGTAAACCCCGAATGGCATTATCGTGTTAACGTTGCCATATTTTTTATAGATCATTTATTGGAAGAAATGAGCTCAAGATTCAGCGAAGACAACAGGGCTGGAGCCGAGATTTTTTCCTTGGTTCCATCTGCCGTGGTGAGGCATGACAGTCGTAATTTATCAGAAAAGCTGCAATTTTGGCAACAGGAGTTACCTACACTGTCCTCTCTTCTCTCTGAGTTAAAGCGGGAATGGCAATACTTTTGGAAACAGTACACATCCACTTTATAGCTACCGGGAAATCTTATCGAGTGTGTAAAATATGCTGATGAGGATATGTACTCCAACATACGAGTTTTGCTTATTATTGGTTGTACCGTTACTGTTAGTTCTGCCGAAGTCTGGCTTGCAACGAATCAAGTCATATCTCAGAACAGGATGTCTGATGAGCGGTTGTCAGGATTGCACTCATGCACTTACATCGTGACCTTGACTTTGATGTTGACGAAACTGATGATCTGTACAATCTTTGTAACCAAACACGTCACAAGAGGAGGATGTTCCAAGGGTGCATCCTTTACGAGTATAATCCAAGTAAACGATAAGCGGCCAAATGCAAGGCATTATAACGAGCAACCCCGACTGGTGGAAGGGGTTGTGGGGGAGAAGTAATTTGCCTCAAAAGAGTTCAACGGTCCTTTCTGAACCAACGTTTGGACCCCCCCCCCCCCCCAATCAAAAATTCCTGGATCCGCCCCTGACTTCGCCCGAATTTTTTCTCGCCCGTTTTGATTTTTTCCCGCCCCCACTAACTGCCCCTGGGTCCCCGAGGATGAGTTAGGTTTTGAGTTAGGCTGAGTACGTACTACTGACCCTTTCCCTTTCAGTCTTACGCTTGTTGTTCAGCTCTTCGCCATTAAAAAAATTCTGCATCAATCAGTTTTTACATTTGAATACAAGGAAAGTAATTAAAGGTGAAATCGAAAGGCCATTTAACATAATCATGCAAAGGACCGCTAACGAAAGTGCTGCCTGTATACGTAAGATCTGTAAAAGATCTGATCAGCCAAAAAATAGAAAAAATAGCAAGCAATGATGCAAGGCTGATCCTACGTAGAAAGCTTAACGGGACAACGACATGATAGAGCTCAAACTGAAAGCCAAGAATTGCAACCGTAGGCAGCTGTTTTCGACCTGCTGTTTTCAATGTCTATTTGAAATAATTAAACAATTATTGGACGAGGTTGAGCAAGATATCGTGAATTGTCAGAGGCGAGCAGATCAATTATTTGCCGAAGCCGAAGGCTGAGGCAAATAATTGATCTGCGAGGTACTGAAAAATCACGATATTTTGTGATAACCGAGTTTAATAATTGTTTTATCATTCGATCACCAAGTTTGTTTTTGACATTTTAATCACTTTCCCGGCAGCTCAGGGTAGCGATCTGCCACTGATTTTTTCTCTCCAGAGCGTGGTTCCAATTACGCATGAGCAGAATATTATTTTCAGCAAAACACGTTTAAACGGTACTACGCATAAGCAGGCCATTATTTGCAGGTCACGTGGTGGGCTCTCGGCTAATGGAAAGGAAGAAAACAATGCGTCGAATGATAATATTCTCTATTTGCATTCAATGTTCATGTATGTTTTTCCCATTTATTTTTATCACATTTTTTTTAATATATGAGTTTTTTTTAGTTTGTTTTCAAGCTGTTTTATCTATTTAGTTGAGGTTGTATTTTGTTTTTATTTAATTTTGACATTCAGTGTGTTGTAACATTTCGACTGTTTTTCCTTATGAGAACGGTGGGCCACCATATACCTGCCAACACCCATGCGGAAATCACACAACCACACACTTTCGCGGCACTGATAAGACTATCCACAGCGACGCATAATCTTCTCACGTTCAACATGAGCGAAATATCATCGAATAACTCAGAAAAACTCAGCCTATCGGCAAATAAACACCTCTAGACTTTTCTCTCACACTCGTCTTATGCAAGTTCGCGGATGTAGAATCACGCGCTGGCGGGGAACACATTAGAAACGTTCAATGTTCACCTGCAAGTTTGCTCTCACCTAATTCATTTGACTCCTAAGAGCCTGTTCCCGAGACCAAAGACTTGGTGGTCACCTTAGAAAAGCCAAAAATATCGTATCTTTCTGTCTCAGCCCGGATCAGGGTCACGGATCCGTTTAGCCAAATGAAACGAGAATATTTAACAACTATTCACAGCTTCGCGACTCAGTAAATAGCAACCGCTAGCCACCAACACTGAGGTGAATAGTTGTTTTAGTATATACTAAAACAGTGAGATAATATACACCACTAAAAAAATAATTTGGATGTTTTGTTCACTTGTCACGGATGCAAATCGGGACGCCATTTTTTCCCGAGTTGTTCGAGGTAAATAGCACAGAATACTCGGAGTTTGACGAGCCAATCAGCGCGCGCGTTCAACGCTATCCACTGTTTTAGTATATACTAAAATACGATACTGGACGATGCAGACTCTGCCAATCGTAATAACTTTGTCCCATCTAAGAGCTTTACATGATGCTCTCCGGGAGTAAACTGCTAAACGGCACCGAAACCAGCTTTAGATACGCACTGATTCCATATAACTGCCACTTGTATCAAAGAGAGAATTGTGGGTAGGGACAAAAAATAGGGACGGGCCGCGGCTGGGTGTGTGTGTGTGTGTGTGCGGGGGGGGGGGGGGGGGGGGGGGGGGGGGGGGGGGGGTAAACAAGTGAACAAATCCCTAACAGACAGACAGACAGACAGAAACCAGAAAGCAAGCTAAAAAACCCGACACCAGCCATGAACAACACAGTAAACAAGCTAATATTAGACAGGGCAAGTTGTGAAAATTCTATACACAAAAGTTTAGGTTTGCGGACCCGGTTTTCATAACTTCAGGTACATATAGAGAGGATATTAGATGACCGCGCGTAGATAACCGAAGATTTCCGAGGAGGGACCGATGATGTTTCGATCATACAGCAACACATCTAAGTACTTTTTAAGGGATTATGTAACCATACCAACTTTGATCATTTTAGTAACTATGGCAACATCAATATCCTCACATGCGAAAGATAAAAAGAGTATCTTCACTGTGTGCCATGAAGATTCCATTTTTAAGTAAAAGGAAAAATCCTGGTATTTTACAGGTGTTTATGGAATAAATTGTTTTTATTCAGGGCACCTGTTTTATTATAGTTACGAAAGTAGAAAGCCTAGGACGAGAGACAAAGACCAGAGACAAAGACACCACCTCAATATTTTTCTACTTTGTTTATGACATTTTGTTTTTCTCTAGGTGCACCTAAAGGGCTCACGGCACGGGACCGTTAAATTCTTGGTTTCACCGTTGTCTTCGTTTCATTTATATATTTATAGAGAAGGAGGGATAAAAGAAGCGTTGTGCTACCATAGCTAATGGTGCTACCAATCTTAGGTGTTGACACATGTTGACACAACAAATTCTCCTTGTAGACTCTCAAATATTCTACAACTGGCCAAAAGAGAAATTGATTTTTGATCAGGACAGGTCTTAAGCCATCATGTTATCTCTTCTCATGACTTGACTAACTAAATTCGTTATAAAAAGGTAACAAGAATTTCCGCCTCGATCATAGACCTAGAGCATCACACGAAGTCGTACAAGTATTGCACAATATCAAACTGCAGCTGTTTGGCAATATCTGAAATAGAAAGGAAGTTCACGAGGCACTTGTACTTGGGACAGTCTATCTGATCATCAGATGTGATCTGAGCTAAAGGTTCAGTGAGACAAGCGAGGAAATCTGACACAAAATACTGGCCGATGGGGCGACGTTTTCTTCCACAACGCTGTAGAAGATGGGCATCAATCTGTCCAGCTGAAGATTCTTCGGACCTGTTACAAAAGAAAACCAAAGTCAACTCCTTGAACACATGTATCAACAGGACAGAGTATTTCTTCCATTTTCTGTACTGACAGGCCCACTTGACAGACTGTCTTTCCTAGGGATTCTAAGGGCCGATTTACACGGTACGACTTTGTCGCATACGACAAGCTTACGACAGGCCTACGACATGACTTAGGACCATTTAAGCGAGTTGTAGGTTTGATTTGCAAGAAACAATTCATGTCATAGGCCCGTCGTAATCTTGTCGTATGCGACAAAGTCTTACCGTGTAAATCGGCCTTAACACTCTTAAATAAGGTGTGTTTCCCAAGCACACCTTGTGAGTTTCCAAACACACCAAGGTGTGTAGTGGTGACACACCTTTTCACTGTTCTGTTTCACGGTTTAAGAAAACACACCAATGTGTGTAAGGAAGCACACCAATGTGTGTAAGGAAACACAAAAGGTGTGTAATGATTACACACCTTTGTGTTTATTGATAACACACCTTAACTGAGATCTGTTTGAACACACCATGAGTTAATGAGATGTAGATGTTCTTCAACTGGAGAAATCTACCAGAGCTATCATAACACACCTTTAATGACAACACACCTTGGCTATTTTAACAGGAGTGAAATAGCCCGGCATGAAGTTGGCATGAATTTAGTTGTGTTAAACGAGCGAGACGACTCGCGAAGTCGTCGCGAGACGACTCGCGAAGTCGTCAGAAAGTTAAGTGACTAATAGGAAACCGCAGAAAATTGAAATGGACACTGAAGAAGTCTGTTCGATAACCTGTAACGCTTTTAACTAATTTGATTTTTCCTCGAGGTTACATTTGAAACGAAATTGACTTTAAAAGTGTTTCAAAACGACTTGTAACGAAATGACGAACGACCTTCGGCAGCATTTTGAGTGCCCGAGGCCGACCTTCAACAAGCACCGATCAGCGGCTTTCCAAATTAGATACCAGGCTCTCGCGGTTCTCGCGCCATTTTTTGGCGTCCATTTTGAAAGGTGTGAAATGTCGTGTACCCAGGAGCTTGTATCGATCTCTTCGTCCTTTTTCACTATTTGAAAACTCTACTTTGGCGGATAGAATTCAGTTTACTTTCAATTCTTCTCTGTGCACGATCTGAAGCAGTAATTGGTGGCATACATCCGGTGAAAACATCGATATATATATACGGAGGTACGAATCGACAACAACAACAACAACAGGTAAGCCATTGTTGTCTTCGCGTGTGTCTTGTACGTAGAAGTAAGTTAAGCTTAAGTTTCCAGGGTAAAGTTCACCAGTCATTCTCTATATGCATGTATATTTTATACATGTATGTACTGTAAACAAGGTGATTTGCAGATCGTTTTTCAGAGTGCTCAATAGTAAACTGGAGGGTGATTATACAAGATGATGAACTGAGCAACAGTAGATTTGACTTGACATTTTATTACTATTGAAATACACATGTAATCATTGGAAATATGATAACTACAATACGTGAATGCTTTTACAAAACAACCGAAATTGGAAATTTTAGATACACGCTATTACTTTTGTGGGACTAGGGGAGCTCTAAAAGTTAAAATTAAGCATTCCCTGGTGAAAATCTTTGAAGGATCTTTAAGGATCTTCGAGGATCTTCACAAGGATCTTTGTGAGGATCTTGATCAAGATCTTTAAAGATCCTGGTCAAGATCTTTAAGGATCCTCCAGGATCTTCAAGGATCTTTCAACTTTCTTGCCAGGATCTTCAATGATCTTGCCAAGGATCTTGAAGGATCTTGAAGGATCCTTAAGGATCTTGACAAGATCTTGACAAGATCTTTTGCAAGATCCTCAAGACTTAAAGACTTTTGTAAGATCTTTAAAGATCTTTACAAGAACTTAAAAGGTCTTTCAAGATCTTGACAAGTTCTTGCAAAGATCTTGACAAGATCTTTTGCAAGATCCTCAAAGATCTTACCAAGGTCCTGAAGGATCTTAAAGGATCTTCAAAGTTCCTGTTAAGATCCTTAAAGAGCTTTGATAGATTTTAGTTCTTGTCAAGATCTCTAAAGATCTTTGCAACAACTTAAAAGATCTTCCAAGATCTTCAAAGCTCTTGTTGAGATCTTTAAAGATCTTTTGCAAGATCCTCAAAGAT
Organism: Platygyra sinensis; assembly: GCA_019787425.1. Taxonomy (NCBI): domain Eukaryota; kingdom Metazoa; phylum Cnidaria; class Anthozoa; order Scleractinia; family Merulinidae; genus Platygyra; species Platygyra sinensis. The sequence goes on along the minus strand of JAHPZR010056137.1, from coordinate 5,449 downwards.
CTCTGCAGGAACTTCAAAGATCACAGAAGATCCTTGAGGATCCTTCAAGATCTTATCCAGGATCTTTGAGGATCTTGATAATTAAAAGAATTTTGCAACATCACAGTAACAATTTAGCAAAGACCTTGCTAATATCTTGAAATATTCTCAAAACTATTTGGGAAAATTGTTCAGTTCTGTTTATCAGATTCACACAAAAGTTTCCCATCACCAGATTTCAGGGGACTGGCCCTAACATTAAGTGTTTTAACAGAGGATTCCCCCCACACCGCAAACCAAAAAATGTCAAGTATTGGCTGTAAAAGTATACTTTATTTCTGTACTAATTCTTACAAAAATGTTTCTCAGTTGCGAAGCTAACATTATTTAAATTCCCTTCATATTATTTGAGGTGTTTTTCATCAAAAATACAAATCTGTCAGACTAATTAAACTACAATAATTATATATAATATATTAATTTATTGTTATATTAAATAACTCCTTGTCAAATCATGTGTCAGTGCAATTGCATACTAAGGCCCGGTTTAAATGTTACATTTTACATGTGCCGAATCGAACTGCCAAATTAAGTGCATGTAAAATGCGACGTCTAAATCAATTAAATACAACATAATTCAATTCAAATATTCGATGGATCCAGTCGAATATATGACTGAAGTTTGACAGTTGATTTAAACGCCGTATTTTACATGTGCTGAATCGAATTCAAATTATGTTAAATAATTTATGTTGCTCAAATGGGAATTTAAAACACGTCGCTCAAACTCAGCAATTTTATTCGGCAAAAAAAATGCCACGTTTAAATCAAATCAGCCGAAACGTATTCATTCCAGTCGACTAAAATTAGTATTTGATTCGGCACATGTAAATTATGCGGCATTTAAACCAGGCCTAAATATTTATTTGTACAGGAATCACATCATTTTTATAATTTTCTGCCAAATTGTAAATACTTCTTGTCAATTCATAAAAAAATTGTTGTATGTGGCAATAACAATAAGCTTTCTATTGACACCACACAGGTTATTTATAGGCCATTACCGAGTTCCCTTGTGCCTCTGTTTGAAAGTGAGTCTAAGTGTGAAACCATTCTTATGAAAATGACTTTGATTTGCATGAAATGAAACTGCATGCAGAACTCATTTTTATATGAAAGGTTTCTCACTTAGAGTCGTTTTGAAACAGAGGCACAAGAGATCTCTGAAATGGCCTATTGCACCACTACAAGAGATCATTCAGGTTAAGCGGGCAAAGTCGCCTTGAATCAAGTGTCCCCTACAATTGGAAATCTCTCCCGTTTCTGTAGCATAAAGTCACTAGGGACTTTTCTCTTCTTCCACTTTTAAAAGTTTTTAAATTTGAGACAATGGTGAACTGACGACATAATTAGCACCCTCTACATTAGTCCAGTTCTGGCCCTCTTCTGAGAGCGTAGCGTTGCGTGACAGAGACAGAGCACAGAACTGGATTCGGTCTTGATCAGTTGTGGCTCTTTCCATGTCACGCAATGCTACATTCTCGTGACAGAGAGAGGTCCAGAATTGGACTAAGTTAGTTTTGCGATGATAGCGGTGTTTAACAACAATGCCGCAATTGATTTTTATTTTCCCACCTGTCAACTGTGTGTTGGATTTCTTTGCTTTCGCTGCCGCCTTTGCTCTGTTACTCAAGCCTCTTCGTCCCTGCTTGGTAAAGAACCTTCTATCTGTGTGGGCGGGATTGTAAGAGGCCAAGTATGATGCTAACAAAAGGTACTTGGCGTAGTATGGCAACTCTATGTGTGAACGAACGGAAATACCTACAGAAATAGAAAATGGTTTCAAAGATTAACAAAGTCCTTAATTACTTACAAAGCACGCAATGCATTTCTTTATACACTGACAGTTTTTCTTCCAAGAAGCAAGATAATGATGGGATACTTATTACCAGTTTAACGCAATTTTACAATGCAAGGACTTCAAATCTTCCCTTTTTGACTGAGCTGAAAAAAGAGTTTTTTTTTTTTATCAGAGAAATAATTTACTGAAGCTAATCTGTTAGTTTGCATTTCAGGCATTTTTTGCTGGGCAAGAACTGAATAATTTTGTTCGTGTGTACATGTACATCTGGTGGCCATTGCACAGGTAAAGTCACAACAGGTAAAGAGATGCACTCCTTCTCCCAAGATCTTTTCCTTTCTCCTTAAGCCTCCTCTATTAACACTTGCCTGATCAACATGCCAGTGCTTGCGAAATTATACAAGTGTCTAAAATCATTTAAGTCACAGCCCTTTCTTGGATTTACAAACAGGGTTCTTGACCTCTTTGCAGGCTTCAAATGGTCCCACTTATTACCCTTGTAGTGTAGGTATACTGTGTGTGAAGAATTGTACAAATTTATTTAGTTACTTCTTTAGCTTCAGTGACTCCAACTCACCCCACCCACCCCTACCCCCCCCTTTACACATATCTCCCCAAATTTGTGCAATGCAGATGTACATGTAATTTAAATGGAAATTCATGATTCTTTACAAAGGATCACCTGATCTCGAAATCGGAAAATGTTTCTTAGACTCACACTTTTCTACTTGTAGCTACCATTTGCTATGCCTTCCTGTACATGTTATCTGTTGTACTAAATGTAAAACACTAGAAATGGATGAAAGTACATTTCTTACCCTGCCCTGCAACGTTCTCACTGCTTGTCTGAGTGTCTTGTCCAATAATATTCTCCCACTGATTGCTGGACACCTCCCTGAGGTAAACTGTATGAAGGGCCATCTTGAGATGAGGCTCAATGTTCCGCCACAATGATATTCTCTCACCGATTGCTGGACACCTCCCTGAGGTAAACTGTATGAAGGGCCTTCTTGAGATGAGGCTCAATGGTCCGCCACAGTCTGCGACTGTCTGTCAATTGTGCCTCACCAGTAGTGATTGGTTCACAGTATTTTGGAAAATGAAGAAGAACCTAAAAGGGCAAAAAGCATGCATTAAATGATTTTATAACGTAGCTACATGCTAGTGCATGCTCTAATTGGCTAACATTTTATGGATGGTTCATATAGATGGTTCAGGCTGACGTCATAGTCGCTGAAATTTTGACTTTTCAGCGTGAAAAATGTCCCGCTATGTTATAAAAGCAATGAACAATGTCTAGCGTGCATCCATCCAATTCGAGATGCACTTGGATAGTTGGGAGAGCACTAAGAAAGCTAGAGATGCTCTCGACTGCGCCTCAAGCATCTCTTATCATGCTACCTAAGTGCTCTCCCAACTAACCACGTGCAACTCGAATTGGATGGACGCACGCTAGAAATTGTTCTTGATGTGCATGCTGATAAGGTGTAACGAGACTCCTCATATGTGACTGAACATAATGACAATAATATAATTCCCATGTCAGGCGATTTTCAGGTGATTGCACACTTAATTACTCGTGGCAGTATTCTGTATGATGGTTCAGGTAGATTAAAACACAATTATGAGCAGTTGTTGTCAGGTTCATGACTTCTTTTACATAAGGTTAAAATGTTTCCTTTAACAAACTTAATCATAATGGTCATTTGGATGCATACCATCTGCTCTTTTCTAAGGATTTGTGAATAGAGTAAAATCTTGAAGAGACAAAGTTATGACCAGGCTGGTTCACGAGAAATTTGCTGTTTACACCTATCTCTGCAGCTACCATGCAGGATTCTCATGCTTGGAATCGCACCAGAATTAAATCACATATTAAACAACCAGAAGTACTATGTAAAATTCAAATACTATCTTTTTAAGTGTTAACAAGCAAGTAATATCGGCGTAAGCAACCCGAGCATACTTGTGTGCAGTTAAATAAAGAGTGTGAAAAAGAAAAATTAAGCAACCAGAGTGTCTTTCAGACTCATTTCTTTTACAAGTTCAAATCTGATGAAAATCCAAATTCTGGGAAACAGGCAGACGACTTGTCAGTGAAGTACATGTTTCAGGCATTCTTTTTCAACCCGTTGCCCAATTTGTCAATAGAGCAGAATGCTATAATATGATAGGGACCTGGACACTAGATATGATTTGCCCGACAGGGGCCTAGTACGAGCCATTCGTACCATGTTGTTCTTGTTACGTGTTCTCGTTATTCTGTAGTGATAATGTTCGTCTCTACTGGATAAATGTCTCGGTGAATTGGATAGATTCCTATCTATGACGAGAACACGCTTCCCCAAGGATTGAACAGGCGAAGGAAACACCGACTACACGCGGATTTCCCGGTCATACACCAAACAGATCGCAGCCATCGATCGACCGCCATTTTTGTCTTCCCGCAGGAACAGAGACATCCCTTGCCGTAAAAAAGGACCGCCACGGTGAACCAGTTCAAAATAACATGAATCAATGGCGAAGAAATACAAGTGCCCATTTCCCGAATGCACTTACGAAACGGACGAAGCGACAGACGCGCTCGCGGCTGTTATGCTATCGGTCCACTCGCATGGCACACACGCTACTCCAGCCAAGGCGTAGATGCTGCCAATAGCCAATACCGCCGCGCTAAACAGGATGAGATCAAACACCGCAAGGATGGAGACACCTATGAGCCTTGCTCCTATTGCAACAAGCGGGGCCACCACAAGAGTGCCCCGACCAGAATACGACGCCATGACTGCCCTGCTTATGGCACCATCTGCGAGTGCCCCGACCAGAATACGACGCCATGACTGCCCTGCTTATGGCACCATCTGCGACAAGTGCGGGCGGCAGAACCACTTTGCAAGCGTATGCCGCAGCAAGGGCAAACCCACCAGACCCCAGAAGCCCACCCCACCCAGTGGCAATACCAGGGAAACAGAAAGCGCCATCTTTGACTCACTCTGCACTACAACCAGCCTCGGTAACAAGCCAAGCAAAGGAGTCATTTCACTAGACCCACCTCTACTGCCACCTCACTGGCCACTGGATCCGACAGCCATCCAAGCCCCAACCATTTATCACGCTTACAGCAACAGCCCACCCTGAAGACTACACAGCACTAGGTTACAACCTCCCCACTTCACGGCTGACACCTGTACAACTCTCCGCCATGGCTGACACAGGCTGCCAGAGCTGCTTGGCTAGCATAAAAGTATCCGTCGCCTTGGCCTGCGCAAGAGTGGACCTAATTCCTGTCACCATGCAAATGCACGCCGTGAACAACAATGGCATCAATATCCTGGGCACAGTCATCTTCAGGTTCTCGGGCAAGTCACCATCTGGTCAAACCTTCGAAAGCCAGCAAATTATGTATGTGAAAGTGACTCGGACAAACTCTTCCTCAGTCAAGAGACCTGCATGGCACTGGGTAATGATCACTAAAAAACTTTCCTACAGTGGGTGAGACTCTCCACACCCGTAGCCCAAGCGAGCCAGATACAGCCTGCAATGCAACGGACACACCCAGCTTGGACAGTCATACTCATGCACCTGAGAGTGCAATCAGCTTACCGTGCA
>JAHPZR010056136.1:62500-76549 GCA_019787425.1 Platygyra sinensis | reverse complement strand
TTGAAATGTTTAAAAGGGTTGTTGAGTAGCTCGGGAGGAATGTCGGGATTCTTTTTGCGCCTACCCGGGCCCCTAAAACCACAACGAATTAAAATTGCATTACAAACCAAGCATAGTAGATAAAAACCCGCTTGAGACTTTTTGCATGCTAGTTGGAAAAGTAGCTTCTTCTTCTTAAGGCGGGAGTGCACCTGAAGGCAGTTTTGACGTCGCGTAAAATGGCCTTCCTGCCAATATCTCATTCACTTCTCAAGCAATGCAAAACCCAAAGCTTAAACCATTAACCACTGTTTTGCGTTTTTGTGTAAATTTTTGGGTGTCTTGGGGGCATTTTGGAAGGAAAGTTAAATTGAGGAAAATATGAAATGTTGAAGTTTTTTTTGGATTTGGAAAATTGAAATTTGAAGTGAAAATTTAGTAGATGGACACCAAACAGTCCCCTACCAACCTGGGGCTCTCTAGTGTTCCCAACCATTTTAATCTTAACAGTTCCTTTTTTTAGACCACTTCAAGTTTCACTCCTATTCGGGTGTACCCCCGCCTTAAAAATGCATGCACAATTGAAGACTTACTAAAATGTAAACACCATATCCTATTCGAGTCCAAAATGGACAACTCTGACCAAAACGGCTAAAAAGAACATACTTTTTAGGGCCGCACACACCTATGAAGCTCGTATGAGATTACCCCCTTCCCCCGCTGGGATTTAAGCTAATAACAAAAACATGTTTACGCCTTCTGCGAGTGTTCTAACAGTTTCGTCATTTTTCTGCTAGACTGAATCCTGCATGCAGGTATTGTGACCGTTATCTTGGCTGAAAATAGAATCGGGAAAACCACCAAGGGGTCTGAACTACTCAACACACAGGTGTGAAGAGGATATTTTCATCTCATAAGCTAATCTTTTTATCAGAAAAAAAACTAGAGAAACATTTCTCCAAGTGCAAAAATTTCCCCCAGCCTGCATAGTCTATTCTTAGATTGGGCGGCCTTTCAGTACAACTTAACGTCGATTGTTTTCAGTCCAAAATTATCTAATCAAATACTAATACACCATCAACAGCGATACCGTAAAACTGCCGCTTAGAAGCCCTGGGCTTTTGCACAGAGACGCTTACATCCAAGAGCACTCAAAACCGGAATAAGAAAAAAAGCCGTCTCGAAACGAGCTATCGCTTGCACATGTTGATCAAAACGAGTTCTTCCTTTACCGGCAATAAGAGATTAAAACATTATGATAAAACGGATTCAAAACAAGGAAGGCTAGGGGGTGGATAAAAACCGGATGTATTTTTGATTTTCAGGTAGATAGGTCTTTAACCGAGGGGAGGGGGAAGCTTCTAAGCGGCAGTTTGACGTATTTACAAAACTCGAGGTTTCGTGTTTAAAACCGTCGCCTGACAGTCCACAAAATGTCCACCAAACAAAAGGGATAACGTGTCGTTGGTTTACTTCTCAAGGCGTGAAATCTTTTTGAACTACTGTTTCTCCGCGGTGCTGTTTTTTTTTTAATGTTTTTAAAATCAAAATTAACAATGATAGTAGAAAAGCTGTCCTTGTCTTCAACTAACATAATTGCTTTCATCTAGGGATGCGGTGTCTTGATTCCCTAAAGCGCGACTGATCATATATTTATCTTTGAATGATACAAAACGCAAGACTGCGATATGGCGCGTAACCAGCTGGGAGTACGTTCTCAGCTTTCTTTTTTTAATGTCTAACCCTTTAAAGACCTTTTAGCTACAAGCCACTTTTATTTCATCCACCATTGGGCATCATGTCAATCATGGAAAAGTCAAGTAGTATGTTCAGTGTTTTGCAAGAATTCATTATCTGTAAATTAAAACGCTGCATACTTTCAACTTGACATTCGCTACATAATCTAAAGAATTCATTACCAATGCTGTCAGAAATTTAGTCAATATTCAAAATGCAGATGTACGATATTTCACGTTTCATATTATGTGATTTCAAGTCTGGTTATAATCTAATTTATACGTTTCACCATTTCACTTCGTTTGGCTTCCGTTCCGAACCGTAAATGGTTTCAAACTAACTAGAACTTGAAGAAAAACCAGTATAAGAAGCCAAATTCTGTTGAGATACATCAGACCTTGACAAAATAAAAGAATGAAACTTCTAGTACTTTCAAAGAACTTTACAGCATCAAGCTGCAATATTTTTAGTACATTCCAAATGTTTAAAACCGATATTTGATTTTTCGGCTTCTTTCGAGAATTCCAGCCAAATTATTTTGGGAGAAAATTCTTTTCGAGATATGGTGTCTTAAATTTTATTTAGCAATTTTAAAATTCTTTGCAAAGTGGATAGTAGTTAACATTATATTTTGTTTCAGCTGGGGCAGGTTTCATCTTGTTTGTTGGACCGCTCATTTTCTGAGGCGCTATTCACACTACCGCGGAGCAGTGTGAAAACGGAGATTTCGCTCTGAAAACGCATCAAATGGTTTCCGTCCATGCTACGCCTGGGGAATTTTAAGACACGACAATCACCGGTGATTTTGGATTTGTGTAGGAAAAAAATTCGGGCAGAGAATTAAATTTATCGTCGTGCGGTCGTCGTTTTTAGAAAGCTCCGTGGAATGTTCTTCGTCCAGCGTTTTGTTCGTCCAAAATCGGCGGCGTTTCCAATTTCCTCCGGTTTGAAGAGTGTTTACGAAAAGCTTCGTTTTCGTGACGGATTAGTGTGGACGGTAGGTCCAACTGTACAAATAATGCTACGTTTTCAAATTCCTCAGGCGTGATGTGTACGGAGCCTGAAAAAATTATTTTTCTTTCTTTCTCTGGGTAATGAAAATGCACGTGGTTTGAATTTCGTTCAGTTTTGGTTCTCTAGAATACTTAACAAAAAGAAACAAAGAACATTCTGAGAAAAGATAAGAACAATTTAAAATGCTAACAATCATAGCTTGACAATGATCAAATACAATTGAGAGAAGGCACGCTATTGTAGCCAAAATACTAAAATACAGAAAAGACGGCATTACTGTTAAAGGCGCCCTTCTGCAAATCTAATCGAAGTCTTTTAATTTTTGGTACTCGTCGACTTCATCAGTCATCTCTCAGAATGAAATATTAATCTTCTCGATTTAAATAGAGCACTACACGTCATTAATAAGATCAGCGGGCCAGTTCAAAGTGGATCTTAAAGAGCCCAGCATTTCCGACTCTTGTATTGAAATTAAATTAATCCGTAATTTGTAACTAAGAGTCACGAGAAACCTCGAAACAAGGAGACGATTTGAGACAGAGTAAACGCGAGAAATAAAACTGGAATAGCGACAATTTCGCCAGTCAAAATCAAGTCTTGCTGGACGCATGTATACCGGGAGAACCCATTTGCGTGATTCTATTTTTAGATAGCGATTTTTTTTAACGCTCTCTCATCTCTTTCCTACTCAAAAGATTTTAATTTGATAGCATCGTAGTATGAAATAAGGAACCGATACAATTAAATTTTGATCTACCAATGATAGGAATATTTTTGGAAACAATATTTATCACGGAAAGATAATTGCGATCGAATGGGAGCTTGTTTAATGATATTGGCCGCTTTGAATGAAACTAAAATGTTTCGGTAGAATTTTTGGACATTTACCAAAATTAAAACTCTTGAAAGTTGTATTTTACATCGGCTTCGAGTAACACAGCTGGTAAACCACGAAAGAACCTTATCACGATCAAGCTATGCTACCATTTTAGAACTTGAATGAAGTTTCTCACAGAAACTTTCACAGATGGGTGAAAACTTCTGTTACTTTTCATGCCATTTTTCGGTAAAAACAACGGTTTCAGTGAGAAAAGATTTGATTTTAAATTGACTCGAAAAACCCTTGAAGCCCTACCATGCACTTATAATTTTTCTTACTGTTTTTAATGCAGTTTTGTAATATTTCTTGCCGGGAGAACTGGGCGATAAGTCCTACAGATAAGCGACCCCGCGCCATACAATCATTTGACCAAAATTCCTTGTCATTTGTGACGCAGTGAAACACGAAATTCATTATTTTGCACTCTTCTTTCGTAACTTGGATGTTTGTTTCGCAACAAAAAGAACGGTACTTTTTTGTAGCAGCGCAAATCTAAATGCACCACAGTCGCAAAATGGGACCACAACAAATTCCCCACAAAACAAGCTGTTTTCTTTCACAGTGTAATAAGATTCGAGGCTTTTAAAAAATCTTGTTCTGCTTTTTCTTTTTCAGTTCACGCTCACGGTCCATGTCACACAGCAAAGGATCAGATTTTTTACCCCTAACAAACTGTAGCAAGAATTATACTTGAATAATTTCCTTAGCAAGAGAATGCTCTTGAATCGAACCCTTCTATATGGTCAGGAGTTAGTCAAATTGCATGGTCAGTTTTGAAGAATCTAGTTTAGATTGTCTATTTCAATACTGCAATAATTTTAAATTTTAATTTAACCTAATAAAAGGATTTGTTGTCCGTGAAGAATTAGTTAGATCCGCCAATTGTATGACAATGCATTTGCTAATGATTTTTTTTTCTCGTGACGAGTTTCCGACAACTACAGTTAACAACTGCTCGCTTTTTTCTTTGTAAGAACCACATCTTCAAATTGTTCAGCGCTCGCGAGCCTCGGGAAAAATTAGGCTGACTGTTCTTTCAGGTCTCGCTCAATAACAAATTTAATAAAAACACGCCACGCAAGGTATTGACGCATTTCTTTGTTTTCTTTAATTCCTAAGGGTTCTCTATTTTGTTTATACGTAGTTGTTTGTTCAAGAACAATCTCTCTCACAAAACGGGAAGCAGAGTAATATAAAGGCATCGTTTTAAAAGACAATCTCACTGCAAAACAATTCAAGAGCCAAGTCGTCGCACATATGGCTGTTGTCTCCCTGTTGAGTAGAAACTGTGGTTTTCATGAAACATTTTTCCCAACAAGCGATCGCATGGCTTAAAATGTTTTTTTTAGTTTTAAGAATACAGCGCGCGAACTAACAGATTGAGCTAAATTCATGACTATTCTCGGCAAATACAATGTTAATTCATAACCATCCGTTTAACAGCAAATGAGCCATAAAAAACCTAGAGTTCATTAACATTAATACTTTGTTTTCGACTTACGTTTTTCCATTGCGAAATGTAAACAAAGTTCCTTCGCATCCACAGAGATACTAAAACCAACCCTTTCCAAAAGTTTTGTTGGAAAAGAAAGAGAAAGGATCTTAAGCAATTTCAGAGATCGAGGCAAATGCGGTTTTAATTTGCACGAAATTTGTTGCATAACACACACAATAGAAAAGAAATCATTTAATTTTAAACAATGGCTTATTCAAAAAGTGTAATTACACATTGTGGGGGTTTCCCAATGGTAGCCCGCATTTCCACTGAAATGATTAATTACGCCGAACTCTTAATGTTTAACTTCAAATTTCGAGGATGAGTTCGAAAATTGCTCCCAAAAATATCGTCGAATTGTCAACACGAGGAACGGCATGTTTAGAAACAATTACAATTACTGCTGCTTCCTTACCTGTAAAGCAAACAGTCTTCGTACAGTCTGTTGAAATCTTCGCGCGAGATTAGCTTGCACCGGTTTACAACTTGACCTATTGCTCCAACGCTTCTCATCATTCGAACTTGTTCCACGTTACAGTTTCGTCCTTGTATATTCATCCGTTTCAGTTTTGTATACACAGTGTGCATACCCGACACGAGATCTTTAAGAAAATACTCGTAGACTTGCGGGAAGCACAGGAGGTCTTCCCCCTCGACATTGAACGCAGCGATTTCTTCCCCGTTCAAATTTACCATTTTCAATTTGTAATCGGTTCCGTAGGGTAGTGTAGGTGTTTCGGCCTCCATCGGTTCGTAGTGGTTAGTTGCCGGAGGAGAATACACAGGAGGTTCCATGGTTTAATTTGCAAAGTGGCTCGCCACAGCAGTGCACGCTATTAGCTCGATGCCATGCAAAAGTACTGATAACAAACTGCAAGAATCAACAACGTTGTTAAATTTTGACAATGTGTAACCACGTGGGCAAACTTTAAACTCTCTCAGCACTCATGCGCAGCAGCTAAGCCACGCCCTCAAATCACCAGCAACTCGGACGTGATTGGTGGAAATTACCGAGACTGTCATCAATCAATCAAAATTATGAGATTTGTGATGTTTTCTTCTGCTAAGAAGAAATGCTTTTCCATGCACTGACAATCTGGGCTAGAGATCGATTTTGGGATTTGTTGTTTACTTCGCGCTGCGTGGGGGTATTCCGAGTTGTTTGCGCCCAAGGAAAAGCTGTCGTATGTTTCGCAGATTTTTAAGGACATGCCGAGACAAAATTGAATTGACTTACATAATTACACATCAGGAAAATGAGTCATTTGGTAAATAGCTTGCTCCCGGAAACGCCAGGATGTGTAACACTGTATTGTTTTCATGATAATCTGGGCTAACTTTAAGACATCAAATATGAATGATTCCAACACACTCTGACTTTCTCAGAGTCAGTTTAAGCGCAAATACTGCATGTGCGGTCAAGAAATACCTGAATGCCATATTTGATCAATATCATCGATTAAAGTTTAAAAATAGAATGTTTTCGTTGCGAAATGATTTGTTAAGTCAATTCTGTGTATTATTTGCGAATTCCTCCCTCGCTGCGAACGATTTCGTTGATAACAGTATTCCGTTGGACATAAAACAGGGCAATGTCAAGAACTAATTTGTATTTTTCCTGTCCCTTTCCAAATCACGGTCGATGTCATTTTAATTCTTTCATGTATCAAAACCCCAATAACGTTCCAGTTGCAAGAACCACCACCAAACCTTTGCATCTTAACAGTATTTTTCTTGCGAAAGCGGAGAACTTTGCATAATAAACTCTTGCCAACCTAAGCATTGTAAAACCACATAACACAATAAGACCGCTTGAAATGTCAGAATTTCAATTAGCCCGAAATAGTTAGTCGCCGTTTTCAACAACTGAGAAACATTTGGCAAATTGAGATGTGATGAGAAAATGCACTCATTCTTCGCCAGGTATGAATGTTCCTCCTCAAATTTCTCTATAACGCATATATTCTAAGCTTTCACTGCGCCGAGTCTTGAAGACTAACTCTCTACGCTGCATTAATTGTTTTTTGTTCAAACATTTTGCTAAGTAAATTCTTACAATCCTGTTGGTCGAAATGTGATATTTTAACAATACGTATTCACTCAGCACTAGAGTTATTATTGTTTTCTATTCTATGATTTTTCAGCGTGATAACAGGGTAGCCGGCGCCCTTTTGTCAGGGTAATTTCAATGCTGGCCTTATTTGACGATTTAAACAAAAGATTTCACTGATCACTCAAAACCCCACGGGCAAACGAGACGCTCTAAAGCAAACAAAAAACCCGAGGTTTTAATGAGCCCAGTGATCTTTGCTTAAACATATCACTTTGTATGCTTCTTCCCATATTGAAGTAATTAAGTTTGTTGTTAAGCCAATATCAGTTAATTGCGCTTCTTTCGCACAGAAAAAAAAGCCAGTGAGCATTTTTTTCAGTGCTCTGTGGCGAGACAAGTTTCTTCGCAGTAGATCCCGCAGTAGGTTATATTTATTGCAGTTGAAATTCTTCGGTTTGAGCTGAGGCATAAGTTTGGTTTCCGGAAAGGTTGTTGAGCTTCGTTTCCGGACATCGAAACTCTTTACTTTTATATTTTTCCGAAAAAAAAAAGACCCACTCAAACGCGCTTGTGTAATGGAATAAATCGGAAAAAGACAAAAATTGAGTTTCCGTTCTCCATCATCATATTAACCTTGCTGTTGCAAACTTGCAGATTTAGCTGACATTTAAAATGATTGAGAAAACTGAGTTATTAAAAAATATGAACTTGAATGTACTGATACAAGAATAATAAAATGACTGATTTGGAAGATTCATCTCAAGAAAAATCTCCAACGGCCTTCACCCAAAATATGCCTGTTGATAGGCTGTACTAGACTGGTGCCCACTTTATTCTAAAGAATTTTTGAGTAATGGGATTGTCTCGAGACAGCGGGTGAATTTCACACACTGAGAAAAGACAAGATTGTAGTTTAAAACGGAAACTGAGATGCGGAGACGACAGAGAAATACCCCAGCTTTTAATTCTGGCGAACACATGTTTATCTAGAAACTTGCAAACAGGAATTTGTCTTTATACAATGATAAGAAACATGATTGATGTGTCGGTAACAGAAAGCAAATGAAAAGACGGACAAAAGTTCTTTAAGTTTAATTAGTTGTGACAAATGATATACTCTCAAGTGGCTGTGCGTTTCATTAACGACCGACCTTTACCAAGAAGCCAAAACGTCGGTCTGTGAAAACAAAACTATTTTCATGATTCCCATCATTAAGGCTTACCGCAAGAGTGACACGCCAAAATCATTAACATTTAATGACATATATACAGTTTTCAAAACAAAGAAGAACGTAGAATTAAGTAAAGACCACGAGGAATTGAACACTGTCTTCCGAATGAAGATTTTTTTGACAAGTATTAAAAAAAAGAACTCGGCATCTAAATGACGCCTGAGATTGAGTTTGTAACCCTCAGTGACAGCGTATTAACTCGTCGACCTCGGTATATTTCTTGATCACGACTATTAAGTTATTTTCCAATATGATAGATCTAATTGTAAAAGGCGGTATAACTTTTGATCGAAATGTATTAGTCTTTTGTAATAGCGCGTCGCCACGCCAGGGTGTTTCCTAGCAAGCAGAAGACAAGGCTCTGGTTATTGAGCCGGAGTGCGACGAAAGACAACTGCTTTTACAAACTTCAGTCATCACCACTCAAGAAAGTGACAAATAGCCGCATACGCAAGGCGCTGTAAGGCTTCCCCTATGGTATTCCAGGGGTGCGTTTTAAGAATATAAACGCACGTAAAATAGTGAAGGCCGTCGAGCGTTCAAACCATGGACAGCTTTCAGCTGTTGTCTCTCTCAGCATGGCATGGCTAATGACGCCGGCTGAAGTGTCACAGAAAAACAAATGAAACAAAAGATGAAATGTAGAGGTGTAAGACAAGTATTATAAACGGGTCAAAATGACACAAGTTGGTAGGCAACACTTGAAGAATTCTGAAGTACGGAAGTACCGACTCACTATGTTGTTGTACCACAGATTTTTTTTTTAAAAAAAGGATACAATCCTCCCACATTCTACAGGTAAACAGAGCCTTCATTTCCGTCAGGTAAACTGTCTTTGTACTGCGTTATTTTTATTTCATAGCAAAGCCTCTCTGACAGGTCACGGAAAGCCAAGCCCAATGGCCAAGATATAAAGTTCACCTGTGAACTATTTCACAAATAGGTGCGGGAAAAGGAAATCGCATCACTTTCTGTGTAAACTGGCATCAAAAACAAGCCTTTGGCAATTTGCGCTTGCCTGTATGATCCAAAAGACGGGTCCTCAAGATTAACACTATCTTATAAGCTTCATTTCCGGTTTTACCTGAAACTGACTGATAGTTTTAATCCCGAGGCTTATTACATTTTTCCCAGTTCTCTCAAAATACAAGAGTGATTAGAGCTTACAGAATTCTCTAAATAAAAGGTCAACAGTAAAGCTCACACTAACACAATGCAAGGCACGAGTATCTGGTTAAGCAAACAGACTTAACTTAACCTATTTCTTAATTAAGATTTCCTAAAAAAGGAGAGATTAAAAATTGGCAACTGAGGTCTGACAGCTTCTTAAACAAGGGAGAGCGAATCAATGCTCTAAATTTTAGGGAAAGAATTAGTCAAGTCAAACTCTTAAAAACACAAACCTTTGGTGTTAGCTTCGCCACAATCTCGGACTGATCTTACAAGTTTAGCCTAAATATTTCATGTTCGTGGTTTCTAATCCGTGTTAATCTTCTCCATTATTAACTATCCTTGTTCCTTTATGGTTTATTATTGTCTCTTTCGTGTTTTTCTATCTTAATAGATTACTATTTACAGGTTTCCTTCAATTAAAATGTAATTTTGTCGGCAGCCAAAATAACTCAAACTTTCTTGTCTTAACTGAAAGCTACGCTAGTATATTTTGTTGGTCTGTGCCAGAAATCATTGTCAGTACACGGAAAATCTTCGGTGTTTTATTTCCGGATGGAAAGCCTACTACAGTTAAAACCTTAATGACGTGTTTATAAATAATTTTCTCTTGTCGAGCCGTTTGTTTTTCATTTATATTTCGCACTTTTTTTTTAAAAAAATTAGCCTTCGTTGGAGTGCTGAAGAGTATAGCCTCTTCCAGGCGTTCAGTTAATCAGGGTGCAGCGTAGAAAACAGCCCGCTTTTTTTATTTTTTCGCGCTGTTTTCTGCGCTGCGCCCTGACTAACTGAACGCCTGGAAGAGGCTATGAAGAGTACAAAAGAATCGATCGCTTTTAACACAACAGTGCTAAGATTCTTTCTAAATACCATCAAATTGCCAAAACTGAGAAGTCCTGGGGTTTTTCAGGTTTGTTTTATTTTAAAACGGTTATCATTTGCGTTTCAAAAAATAGGCTAACTTTATGATTTCGAAGGGAATTAAGGTCTGCATAAAAATACTGTCTGCGTAACATAACACGACTTAACCACGATGATCAATCATGTCTTCATAACTATGTAAAAGACAACAGAAAAATACCCGTCGCGTTTTATTATAACTAGATCTTTTAAACATCTTAGATTTCTACTATATTCAGTAACAACAGAATGGGCTCCTGGTAACAACCATTTTACAAAAGTTGACTTTCACATTCTTTCCATAACGTTGCATTTCTACTTAAAAGAAATTGATTAAAACCCAATATTTTCTCAGTGACCTTCAGTTTTCGTTTTTTCACAACATTATGTCTATTCCTAAACGAAATGCTGCCACGGTGACAATGAGCTGTGACAATGACGATTCTACTCTCCTTTCGCATGCCTTGTTTGCTGTTAACCGCAGAACTGTGAGAAAAAAAAAAACACGTAGGCTCGCTTTTCTCGAACATGCGTCCTACTCTAATTCCCGCCAAAGGCAAAGCGTCTTCCTATTGGCTGACTCCCCGTGAGCACCTTTATCCTGATTGGAGGAAACTGGTTGGTTCAGTTTATCCAGTTGTATCACAGCTTGTCTCGAGTCATTCTTTTCCTTTGCCAAGGTTAAAGATGATGGAGCGCAGGTTTAACGCCAGGAAGGCGTTTTGTGGATCACAAGTCCGTAACATTTCTTGCACAATGGCAGATATCTGGAAAGCTTCAAAATATCGGCGATTGGACCTGTATGATACAGCAAAAGTAATTTGGTGAAAAAAGAGAGTGTGACCTAATGGTTAGCGCGCTGTACTTCGGGTCTCCCGAACAAGAATCCCCGACAGGAATCGAACCCATGACCTCCCGAATACCAGGGGACGCTTTATCTACTGAGCTACATGTAGACTGCTGGCAGTCTGTTTTTCTCTCGAAATTTCAGCAGGGATTATGACGGAAGAGACTATTTAGCCTACAGGAGAATGGGACGAGACATTGGCGCCTTCTTCCCTACTCGACCATACTGCCATACCGCTCTTTTGCGTTCGCGATGACTAAACACTCGTCTAAGCTCGAGCGTCTAAGTGACCTTTAGAGAAAAAACCGGCTGCTAGCAGACTAAGCTACATGGAGAGCAAAATCATTTAACTGAGTCAGTGAGTTCAGCCGGTGAAGTAGCTAACATGGTATATAAAACATTGAAGGCAAAAGGCAGAGAGCATGCCATTTATGCCTTGTAGCTTAGCAACCAAAACAACCAAAAAAGTAGCACAAGCTCCTGAGTTAGCGAAAATAAATTTTTGCACATCAACTTATTAACACTGGAAGCTGCAAGTAGAGGCTGTCGTATGAATTACTTCGACTGCAACACCTTTTTTAATTTTCATGTTTCTCCGCAATACATTATCATAGCGCGTTGAAATAACGTTTCACTTACTTGACTTTCGAAAGTCTTTGAAGAACGATGCTCAACTTTTCCAATATTTTAGGATCCAGACCCTTGTGCTGCAGCAGAATCACGGCCGTCCTAAACCAAAGCTCATTTGAGCAGCTGTCCAAAAATGACGACGTGAACGCTGGAAATAAAAAAGATTTACAGGGAAAAAATTAAGCGAACGGGTTTCTCGTCACACAACTTTTCATTACCACAGAATGAAATAAGTTCCAAACCAAAGAAAGCGCAAGGTATCTTTTTATGAAATAAAAACAGCTGGACAAAGTTTGGCTTCCAAAATTAAAACTATGCTTGTTCCGCGATCACGTCCCGCAGACGGTCCCGCGAGCTAAAGCTAACTTACGTGAATCCACAGACATCAGAAGCATGACATCAACAGCACTACCGAGGAGAGCCTGGTAAGGAGAAGAAAACATGTAAGTTAAAACTGATTGGCTGAAACAGCTTGAAAACTGTCTAAATTTTCAGCGAGATTTGCTCCCAGAACACACCTAAAAGGATTCACATTTCTTTATTGTTCAGCTATGGCTACGAAAAAGGCCATGCCATACGCTAAAAACCTATCAATCCGCTTCAATCGATGGTATCGTTGAACCCTGCTGTAACTGTTATAAGCCGGGGAAACGAGAAATATTTCAAGATGGCGGCGGTTCAAGATAGCCCGGCGATAGTTTTAAATACGACATGACCGAAAAAGAATTTCCAAGGGAAAAATATTTTCGTTCGAGATAGCGGAGAATTCAAGATAACCGAGTTTGGGATAGCGAAGTCCGACTGTAACAAAAATCTCTAACTCTGCATGACCTTATCTATTGACTTCTTCAAGTAAAGGACATAACGCACCTTTTGAACAGGCTTCATGTACGATAACACAACGTTTACTCCCTCGTAGGTCAGAAATATTTGTTTGCCCTGTTAAGAGAAATATAACATGAAAGATGCCATACTACCAAAAGGTAAAACAGACTTGGTCATTATTATTTAAACAATGGTGCACTTTTCCCGTTTTTACATAGCCCCATCTAAGCACTCGGAGCGTCGGGAGAACTCGGGACAGCTATGCAAACCCCAGACGCAACCGAGAGTTTGCATAGCTTTTGAGAATTCTCTCAACCCCACGAGCAATAAACCTCGCATTGAAAAAAAACATGTTGGTAATCACTGAAGACATGAAACACTTCGGTCAAAAGAACGTACAAGTTGACTGCGTTGCAGGCGTAAACGAACAAGGCGTAGGGAGAAACGTTTGGAAGTCCCCCTCCATCCATCCCCGCTTTGCCTCCCCCTCCCCCTCCCCCTTCCCTCCCCCTCCCCTACCCCTTCCCTCCCATTCCCCCTCTCCTCCCCCTCTCCGTTTAAACGTCTGCTTCACAGGCTACGTATAAGGAAAGAAATAATCAACCGGGAAAAAAGCTCAGTACTTACAAACTGAGAGCTTGTTTTTATTTCGCTGCTTCGACGTTCGCGCCGGCCAGTTTTGTATCTTATTCACTTTCCTTTAATTAAATCCTGTTCATAAAATATATGACTCGCAACACCGTTTACTCACCACATCGTCTTTCAAGTCGGTTTTCAAAACATCAAACACATGAGCAAGGTAATCAACTAACAGAAAAGAAACCAAGAAACGTTACTGAAAACTCGACGCAGACCAAAGAGAAATGCATCTCACTCTTGGAATTCGTTGAATTTGTCGAGATTTTTTCCTTCATTATCAGTTGACAATCTATAAAATTGTATTTACCAACTGATTTTGAATCGCCGATGAAGTGAGGATATATACCTCCTTAGCTTAGAACAAATGATCTTAATTATTACACCCATACAAGTCACATAATTAACTTAAGATTTCAGCTCGAATATTAAAGTTACACGGGAGTGCTAGCTGTACTAAGAACCAACAGCGATAGTAAAACGCTTTAACAGGCAAATGTTCCTTTCTTGAATTCGCGAGTCTCACCTCTAGAGAGAGTTTTGAGAATGATTAGGGACGAGAGAATTCTGACAGCGATATTAGGGCTGTGGAAGTAAATTTCAAGCTTCTGCTTCTCGCTTTTTGGAGTTGCTCCTTCCTCTGAAACTTTT
>JAHPZR010056136.1:0-55000 GCA_019787425.1 Platygyra sinensis | reverse complement strand
AAGTGGTACAACTTTGAGGGTACCTAGGATGCATGCCTAGGGAACTAAATTTGTTACAACTTCAAAAGGGCATAGGTATTGAAACAGAGTAGTCAGAATATCTGTGCTCTAGAAGCTCTCTGGTGGAACAGGTGACTAAAGAGGGGACTAGTTTCTTCGAGTAGTCCCTGCACAGACCCTTCCTGTGAACTGACCAGTTTTGCTTTGCTGGGACCAAACTTTGGTCCCTGTAACTAGTCCCACAAATTCAAACCAGTTTGAATTTTTGGGACAAGCCCCTGTGACTTGTTTCCCACAATGCTTCATGTGAACTGTTCATGGGACAGGTCCATGCGACCAGTCCCTCCCTGTAAACTCTTCAGGGGACTAGATGCAGGGACTAGTTGCAGGGACTAGTCGACCCTCGTGTGTGCTGACTTTAATGTTTGCCTTTGGGCAACTGGACAAAGTCACTTTTTTCATATAGCAATAAGCTTTAAGTGCTGCCTTGGAGTGACATGGAAAAGGGTGGTTGGCTACTTACAGTCACAAAATAACACCAGAAATCAAATAATTTACAACCAGTCACCTTCTTTTCCATGCAAAGTGAGCTTGTTATTTCTCTGTTTTTCAGTCTGTTTCTCTTCTGGCTTCCTTTGCAAAAACTCATTTTTCCTCTAGATAGCAAACAAAAAAAAGACAATGAACTAAAAGATACTTTAAGGTCTTCTTGACTCTGAATCAAGCACTATGAAAATATCCAAAAAGCTAGATCCTATTTCAAACTGACAAAAGAATGAATTTACAAACCACTTTTAAAGCAAGTTAATAAGCCTTCTCGAATGTCAATCAAGATTCACCATTAGATAGAGTAAAGCTCATTGGCTATAAGACAGCCTCTGAAATTAAACACTGTCACAACACAGACTAGTAATAATTTATAATTGGCTAAATTGCATTCCTACCAGCCTCTTTGGTAGTGAAAAACAGCAATATTCTTACGGTATCTGAAGAAAATCAAACTAAGCAGATGGCAATGTGAAAGCTGAGTGCAGCCTAATCCTATAGGAATTTACATCTCATATCACTGAAGTTAACCACTTCAATTCAAACTGCAGCTTACCATAGATTAAGTGTAGTGAGGCATGCAAAAAAAAAACACTGTATCTAAACCTGACTAGAGGAAAATATGGCTGGTTAAAAATGTTCTGCTAATAAAATCTAAAGTGTCACTAGCTAGAAGGTCAGCGTACTGAGAAGTTGGTCTGAGTCCTTAACAACCTGTAAATTAGAGAGCCTGTGTTGTACACTCAGAGCTTGTGTCTCCAACTTTCTGTTTTGTTGTTCCAGGTCAGTGATCTATGATCATAAGCAAATTTAAAGAAATAAATAGATGTGAGACTTTCCCTGAATAGTATCACGGTGTCCAAAAATAACTGGCCTCCCATTCTATCTAGAATGCTCAAACATGGGATTACCTGTTTCTTCAATGAATCATTTGCAGTTTTTATTGTATCAAATGATTCTTTCATCCTTCTGAGGTCTTTCGTTTTCTTATGGATGATTTCTTCAAGTTCTGCTAGTCTCTGTTCATATTCCTAAAGGTTGTACAAATAATAAAGAAGACATTGCAGTTGAAATAACTGCTAATAAAAAAATTATGTTAACTATGTCATCATCAGTCCTTATTGCCCTCAGTGAGGCATGGGGCCTCATGTTAACTAAAATATGTAGAAGAACATACTTAACAATCATTTATAATATTTGAATAAATGTATGGCCTGTTTCTGTATTTTACTCGAACTCTTGTTTGTCATCTATAGATGAGTCGTCTACCGGCTTATTTCACCAACTGACAGAGAGCTTATCCCAGTCTGAAATTTCACTAGAAAACAATGATGTACATGCCAGAATAGTTGTATGGACCTTTTTGAAGAGTCAGCTTAGTTTTTTTGTAGCTACACACCTTCTTGATGTCTGACTCCTTAATATTCTTTTAAAGCCCTGGCCAAACAGAGTCGCAAGTAGACGCAAGTTGAAAACTTGGGTCATTTTGCGACTCTGTTTGGCCAGGCCTTGCATGCACTTGCGTTGACTTGCGATCACTTTGGTTGTGATCAAATTTGCATGCAAGTCAAAGCAATTTTTTCATCGTTTGGCCACCCAAACCTAGTCAACGCAAGTTGAGTGAAGTCTATTAACCTATTGTTGGCCAATGAAATAGATGATAGTCTGCCTTAAAATGTTTTTCTTTTGCGACTTGAGTGACTTGCCAGGAAACTTGCAGGTCCATTTGGCTACCCAACGCAAGTCTATACGCAAGTTCAACTTGCATCCACTTGCGACTACTTGCCGGTCCATTTGGCCAAGGCTTAAGAGACTTTAACATCCTCCCTAACCCTTTTTAGTTTCAGACTCATCAAAAGAATCATGACATGGGCACAATATGACTACATGATTAGAAATTGAATTGGTTTCATATTTGTGCCAAACTAAGGTGACAAAAATAATTACTCAATCTAAGCAGGAATGGTTACCTCAGAAAGTTGTCAGCGTTTAAACAAAAGGCTTTCACTCTCTATTTGATAGACTGTGGTATTTGCTGAGAGAGTAAATGAAAAATATGTTCTGAGAATATCTGAGGGGAAAGCTGCTGCTGATAAGTAAGCAGAAGCACAAATCAATACTTGATACACAAGTATTCATTACCAGTTACCACAAGAAGTTTCACCTCAACAACAGCTTGGCAGCGATTCTCCACTTCTTGTGTCACAACTTTGTCTATGACAATGTCAGTTGTGTGGCTGAGTTTCTCTGCATCTCGTAAGGCCCTTTCCCTCTCACGCAGCTGAACTTCACGTTTATGGAGTGCTTCACTTTCTTTCTACAGCACAAAATCATGATAGAAAGGCATCAAATGCTGAATTTCTAGCCAGATATTTTGGAACTGCTGTACATTCCAGAGGAAGGAAAAAAAAAAGAATTCAAAGTTCTTCACTAACAGAGCAAAATGGCTAAACCAAAATCATTCGTTATGCATCTTTCACACCTCAGCTCCATCTTAAGATAAGTGACAAGTAGTCTGACACATTTTTTTGAGCATGACGTAAATCTTCTACGTTAATACTTGCAGTTATTTTCAAGAGTAAGAGTTTGAACTCCTGTTTCCTCTCATTAACTTGACCTCTGGTTTGATTTGCTCTTAATAATAAAACATGTATGAAGTTAAATTTTTAATAAGTTATAAATTAACCAAATCAGTGATTTGATAACATGCATCTGAACTGAGATACATTTCCATACAATTTGCACCATGTTTTTGTTTCAAACTAGCTGTGAACAGGCTCCCGACAAGTGTTAGTTTTTTCCTCCCAAGAGTGCTCTCCATCTGCTTTGCTCACTTTGTACCAAACTTAGCTTGCTCTGCTCCATGTCAGTTTGATTGTTATGTTTTTTTAATCCCATAACCCAATCAGGAGTCTGTTAATAATACAAGCTAATTCCAAACCAGGACTTTTTCCAGTACTAACCTGTAACATTATGCTTATTTTATTCAGCTCCCTGTGAACTCTTTTCACATTGTCTGCCTCTAAGTGATGCTGCACCTTTAAAAATATATGTGATTCTTATTTCAAAATAAAATTGATCTCTTCTTATATTTCAATTGCTGTTCTTAGGGTTAATATTTGTCTGAATTGTAATCATCTGGGACCAATTGGGCCATCCTGTCACTTAAAGACAAATGTATACTCCCATCAAATGTGAGATGTAGTTTACCTGCTAAGTAAGAATTGGCCTATAAATAATATTAATAATAAGACAGAAACAAAAAAATAATATACATGATATATACAGTATGTCGAAATATTTTAAATTCAATGGTACATGTAAAGTAGGGTGATGAGTGGGTTACTCAAAGTACACACACAGATCACAGTTGCCATGACCCACTTATAGATTTTCCTCTGTCTATGCCAGACGACTTTACTCGTCAAAGGGAGACCCCTTGGCAGTGAAAGGGTTAAAGACAACATAACACTGTTTTCCACTGAGCAGGACACAGTTGATAATTAACTGCATAAAATAAAACTACTTCTCAAACCCAAGATAGCACTAAGTTTAACATGGATACACAATGGCAAAGAACATGGCAAAGAACAGTCAACAAGGAAAGAGAACATCTTGGATTCATGACATGACGGAGGCAGACATGGCAGCAAAAGACAGCTCTAGTTGCTTGGAGGAGACTGATTGATGGCCCCATTCTCCACGAGAAAATAAAAGAAAGATGACGATGAGACAACTGCATCTATCCACTGACCAAGTTATTACGAGGAAGAAGTCAAGTACATGTTACAAATTACCTGCTAAAAATAAAACTATTTGAGTGTCTCACCTCTTTGTCATATGATTTTGATGTGAATCTTTCTCTTGAATGGGAACTTGAAGGCACCATTTGACTATGATCTCTTTGCTCTATCAGTGAAAGAGCAAACAAAGAAATTATTTTTTACCATTACATAGTTACACTTTTAAATTATTACTAAAATTGCATAATATCCCCAATGAGCTTAATTGATCAACGGAGTTACAGTGTGACTACTCAAACTGGGCCACCTAGATAATGACTAACCAATCAAAACAGAAACTAAGAACAATGGACAAGTTAGTATAATTAGATAGCTTCTGATGACAGCAAGTAACAGTCTGTTTGACGAGAAAACATACAGTGTAAACACTATTGATTCCCCTGCAATACATACACTCTTAGAGGTTTAGTCCATACATCTAACAGTGAATTATCAGTATATAAATCTCACCAAAAATTTACCTTAAAAACTCATTTTGCGACGACTAAACCGAAACCATTGATAAGCGTACAAAATTTAGGATTGAAACAAACCCATCAACAAATAGGCTTGATTTCCAGCTGTTTTGGGAGTCCAATTGTTTCTCCTCCCCCTTTTAGGGCAAGGAACATGTGCTCACAAAAATGGCTGGAAATACATACATGAAGTACTGTTAACTATAGTTTTGCAATGCATGGGCGATTGGAAAATTACTTTTAGCTTTACGTATTTGTTGCCCCAAAATGGTTAAATCCGAAGCCTATTTTGTGTAAAAACAAAGATATGAGAAATGGGTATTAAATTTACCACTAAATTTTGGTGTGTGAAGTCAGGAGATGGAGTAAAAAAGCCTATTTTACGGTTCAAAGAGGATCAAGGAGATAGGTATGAATGTTACCGAATCCAGTACGATCACCAGATTTCTATTTACTTTTTTCAACCGGAAAAGTTTTTGACTCTTTGACTAGTTATTTTTACTCTTACTATTTTCAGTCGATTTGTGCTCTACTTAACAGTGTCGGCCAACTGTTGGTAATGTGTTGGTAATGTGTCCGTAACCTGTTGGCCGACAGCCGAATATGGGAGCCATTGTTCACTATTGCCAAGGATTTATTTAATAATTTACATTTACAAGCATGAAGACCATGCACAGAATTTTATATTTTATTTATTCTTTGAAACAAACAATTTTCTTCTTTTAAAAAAAGCTCTGGTCCCAGTAGTTGGAAGGCTGGATAATGCTATCAACGACACAAATCACTATCCAGTGGATAAGTGCTAACGAAACAAA
This sequence comes from Platygyra sinensis, assembly GCA_019787425.1. NCBI lineage: Eukaryota > Metazoa > Cnidaria > Anthozoa > Scleractinia > Merulinidae > Platygyra > Platygyra sinensis. The sequence continues at coordinate 49,381 of JAHPZR010056136.1, read as the reverse complement.
CCACACTATCAACTGGATAAAGTGATTTATCCAGTGAATAGCGCATTATCCAATTTTCTAACAACCCAGGCCTGTTCTTTAAATGTCCACTTCTCAGAACAGATAAACAATGCCCATGGATGGACAAAATATTTGTGCCAAATTAAATCTTTTATGTTAAACTACAAACCATCAACATCATCGTCAGTTTCCGATGTCTCAGTGACAGTCTCGGGAATAACCCCATCATCCTCACTCACTGGATGTTCTAACCGTTTGGAGCCCAAGCGAACTATCTCATACATGGCTTTCAGAGCCTTGTTGTACATCCTCCTCTCAGAACTAGAAATTGCAGTTGCTCCATCTCTGCCGGAGTGAGGTGGTGTGACGAGATCTTGGGCAGGAGGGGAAGGGTAGGGTTTTTCTGCTACATGAGGAAATAAGCCATCCATTCTAAATTAAAACATGTTAAAAACAAACATTAGCTAATGGTAATCAAGCTGGATGGTATCAATAGTTAATGTTTACTAAAATAAACAATAATGTACCCAGCCCCCGAGGAAGAATGGAATGTAACACCCCCCGCCTGAGGAAGAACGGGTTGTGGCTGCACGTCGGCAAAAAGCAAGATTGCCAACCCTGCATTAAAAAACTAAATCAGATAATTTAAAATTATGTTCAAAGCCATTTATCAAAGTGGTACTATGATGAGATCAAATTTTTACCCCTGGATTATTTAGGTTATCACATAGAATTCCATGAAATAACAACGCTGTTTTCCCTTTGAAAATATCTGAATTAGGTCTAGAGATATTTAAGTTTGAAAAATGTGTAAAATAAGCGGATGACATGACGGATGACATCGTACACTCAACCCAATATTATATTAAGTAATGTTAAGCAGAGCTATCTTGGCCTATCTGCAGTACAGACCATTGAAACTTGGAAGGCTAATAGTTCTACAAGAAGCACACCCATGGCTATAAAAAATTCTATTACCATGGCAACTCACTCTTTTCCAGTCACCACCCACTTGGATTCAATAGGGAGTTTTCACATGATGTAACTAAACTTCAAACTACAAAACTATCAATCCTCCTGAGATTTTACTTTCATAAGAACAGCTGAAAACTGCTATTCATACAAATGTTCACTCCAAATGCATTCTTGGTTTTGAGAAAGACCATGCTTAAATCTCTTGCCTTTTGTGCGACATGGCATTCACATGATGGTCGACAGAGCTATCATGTTGGTTAAAAAAGTGACTTATTTTGGGGAAGTTGACTTTATCTGTTCAAACAGTTCATGTATTAAAAAAAGTAATTAATGTTTTTGATTTCCTCAAGAGATAAGTTCATGCTTTAGTTGCAAAACTTGGTGACATGTGTTTCTCTTGGTTTCCAGCCAACATGTTGGTACCCATCGGCATGGGCACCAGCATGGCATCTCCAATCAAATCTCCATAAATCTGGGTAAAAAAGTTCTCCACATATCTTGCTTTTAAGAAAAAATTCAGGTTGTTATTTTAATTAGTATTGAATATTTTGTATAATTATATTCTATTAAGCTCTCTTTTATATCACATTGACTGGTGGTTCATTTGTATTCGCAACTGATAATGGATACTGATCGTCCAAAACATGTATTGCAAACTTAAAACTGTGTGTTTCTACATCAAAGTTATTTCAAATCTGCTACTTGTTTGGAAAAATTGCTGTGAGCTGAAGGTTGGCGAGAGGCTTTGCATATTTACCTTGAGTTCTTTCTTTTCTCAGATTCTGGACTTTATCTATTGAATGGTTATGATTTTTATTTTGATCTATTTTGAATGGTGTGACACTGAAAACCAGCAATATGTTTAGTGATTTTCAGCTCAAGAAATGTAAAACAAGACCATGAGCTTCACTTAACATATATTTTATATTCTTGCTGGATCATGCATATAAGGCACCAATAGCAAAATATCAAAATGGAATGCCAGGTAGCCAATAATGGAGAGGTCCGGAGCCCAGTATGTTGCCAAGGCAACAAAACTGCTAAGCTGGTATTGCAGAGCACATTTATTAGAATCTTATTACAAAGGATCAAACATTTCTGATACAAACTGGCTGAGGTATATTTCTTTATAATTATATTAATTTGATCAAAATTTGATTGTAATGAGTGTATGAAGTCATCACTATTTTAAAGATTTGAATACCCCCCTGAACAAAACAAGGTATTTGTTTATAATAGACAGCATTTTTCTTCTCATACAAGCTACTTAAGTCTTGTTTATGTTTCCAAATGGCTTTGACAGGAAAGATGCAATTTTCTTCATTGTACCACTTTAAGTAAACATGTAGACTGTTCTTTGTTTCAGAAATTTAGTGAATTCAGTTAGCTCTAGCTTGCTCTATTTAATCAAACTAAATCAGATTTTTTTGTCTGGATTAGCTGGCCAGGAGTCTCGTTAGGCCAGCCACTAAGCAAACAGACCAGGTTTGAGAATGGTTTCCCTACTGTACCTTGTTTGACCACATCAAAGACTCACCATATAACATGTTGATCATTTCAATAGTTGATAAAAATTGATCATATCTGTTGATCAAATTCGATACTAGCCATTCAACAACGATTTGGATGCTACTTTGACAGGTAACATCAGTGACACCTCCGCCCTGTTTTGAATATGACACTCCGGTGTGTAATTGTTTACGCAAATTTATTGAACCTACGTCCAGTAAGATATGATGAATAGTTCGACAGATTGCAGCTAAAACCACAAAATGACTTCTCAAAAATGTTCATACTGCTTGGTCGAACGGCTCTTCTCTAAATAAGGGTCCTCCTAATACCACCGTCCTTTAAAAACAAATGTGAAGCATAAAACTAATACAAAGGTCGCAAGATCAAAATTCAAAATAGAGCGGCAAATGTCACAAACCATTGGGGTCGCACTGTAGGAGACAAACATTACAGCAGGGCTTTGGCATGCCCTGCATGTCACTTATAAAGGTTACTGATGTCCAGATGCGCATCATAACTTCACAAACTGACCAACAGAATTACTCTGTCACCAGAGTGCCGGGCATCCAAATCGTTGTATGAAACCGGTGCTGTCTCTCTTTTCGCTCGTCTCCCAATGCCCACGCTACTAGCAGCTTGCGGCATCGCTGCTCCCACGTCACGTTCACAGTCACGTTTACACACTTATTTCTTTTGCGCTCTTTCCCACAGATTTTCGAGGAAAAGAGGGACTGCTTGCAATCTACATATTTTCTGATACTGACAGAGAGATCTTAATTCACTGTATTAGTACTGTCATGGATAGGTTGCCATTTGGTGCAACAACCACAGGGGCAAGGAGAAGCAAGCGATATACTGATGAAAATAAATTGCAATAATTACTTTGCTGGCCAGGGTTCAAAATTAACTTTTTTATTCAGGAGCCAGCTGGCAACTAACAGAAAAATTTTCGTCGCCAGATCGTAGATTTTGGTCGCAAACTTATTTTATATATTACTTACACAAAAACACGATTTCATACGTTACTTTGCATGCAAGAAAAGTCACAATTGAAGAACAAAAAACAATTAGAAACAACACGAGTAACACCTAGTTTTCTCAGGTGATTAGATATGTCTCTGGTCCGAAGGTGATGGTTGTCTCCATAGTCATTTTAAATAAAGCTAAGAAATAAAACGTTTTAACCCCTTAGTGCCCAAGGGGCCTCCCTTTGACGAGTAAAATCGTCTGGCGTTAGACAGAGTAAAATCTATAAGTCACTACTGGGCATTAAAGGGTTAAGCCCGTGGTATTCATTGTGAGACAAACAGGGTTCTTGCGTACTTTCCCTTTGCTACTTCTATTCTTCAAAAAACAAAGTGTCAACGTGTCACAATACATTCAATTTTTTTCAATTCCCTTGTAATATTCAGAGATTATTTTACTGGGAATGGAAGGGTGAGTTGTATACTTAAGCTACCATATCGGACTGATTTTCTAATAAAAAGGGTGATTTTCCACTGGCTGAGTGGAACGAAATAAGTGGAAAATGTTTTTCTCACACACCGCTGGGGCCTGGGGATGGGTTTAGGTCATGTGACATGTAAGGGCGGGCAGTTGTTTTTGTTGACCGCCATTGCTTGACCTTCCTACCCACCCACCCTAGGCTTTTTTCAGTTGTTCATTTCACTTTCGATCGATTTTAGACATTCATTTTCATTCTTTCCAAGTTCATGTTCTTGAACTCCCGTGTAAACTTTTGTATTTGTGAAGCTGTTATTTTGATTGTGTGAATAAAGGTCAGGCTTGCGGTGGTCGGCTTGACATGGCTCCCAGAGGTGTGTGAGAAATGAAGATTTAAAAACAAAAGTTGTGTCGTGGTTTTCTTTAGTTATCTGACAAAACACGAGTCGCCAGCTGGCGACCAGTTCTGAAAATTTAGTCACTAGTGCTCAATTTTTGGTTGCATTGGCGACCAGTGAGTCGCAATTTCATAAGCACGACATAAGCATAAGCATCAGCAGATGAATGAACCCACTTATTTGTCTTATGCTTATGGACCCCGGTCCATGTTTTGTATACGTCCCCTCATGGATCCACAACTACTTTTGCAATGTTATGACGAAATTCATCATCAGCAATAACAGGACAGACGCATAAAAAACTGACGTCAATTTGTTGAATGCATATGATCGACTTTGATTTCCACGTGTGACTTCTCAAGACTTATGCACCAGTCAAAGTAAACCCCGACCCCCCCCCCCCCCACCCCGGGATATAGGTGGGGATTAGTTTTAGTAGCGTGCCAAAAGTGAAAAATGCCCCACCATGTGGAGAAATATTTTGCAGGAAATAGAAGAAAATGCCCCACCCCCTGGGGCAACTGAAGATGTTCCTGATTAATTTGTGATTGAAAAATTCACGAGGCAGCAGAATTAAATTTTAACAATGTCAGTTTATTTTAAGGTTACATCTGGCTCAACATTCACAAAGGTCGTCTTTTAACAGATGGCAATATCTACTGATCACATTCTTTGCAAAACCAAGACCCAGCAGGCACAGTTTCTTCAGAAAGGCCAATGCAGTCAGCATGGTACCACAGAATTGGGCATTTCTCCCCATCACAGCATATCATCAGCCCATATTCACCTCCACCGCAAATGCAATAGCTATTTTGTTGGACTTCTATAGGAGTGGAAAAAAGTACAAGGAAATTAAAAAGCTGTTATCTTTCATAATTTAAAAGTACATGGAGGAAAAACAATGAACACAGGATTCACAAAGAAACTAGGAAAAACAATTCGTGAATTTCCATAGCTTTTAGGTCTATTCCTTAGTTTCCAACTTGAGTAAAAATGTTTCATGTCTTGATGCCTAACAAGGATCTTAAATTTGTAGTTTTGTTCTTAATTAAGCTGGGCAGATTATATTTTTCGATACAATCGTATTAATATTTAACATGCATAAAAAAACATACCGATTTTTATCAAAAAGTTGAGCATATTCTTCCACAAACTCCGGTTTATACCTGCATTACGTAGGAAGGCTTTCCACCTACAAGGAATCATGCAAACAATTATTAAACAAGCGAATTTACTTCTTTTTACGAAGTAGCAAAACAAAACTTCATCGGCATCTCAACATTTAAGTAATGATCCAGATAAGAACTATAGCATTTTCTATTGTTCTGCGGCAATACGCTTTCCCCATGTTGAAACGGTTGTGTTTTCAGATGAAGAATTTATCAACCGATGGAAAGCAGGTTTATGAAATAACATGTATTTAAACTCTATTTTGAAAGGTAGTTTCCTTTTTGTGAAAATTTTCAACCAATCACAACAGTCGTAAACAAAGAAAATAATAGCTTCCAATTTTTCAATGTTCCCCACATAGGATTACTGTGGTATTCAGACTAGGCAGAGATTTTGTTGACAGGAAAATATTTGATCGATAAGGGCTAAATAAATTACACAGCTACCTGAAGTTTTGGTAGATTTTGGTGATTTAGCCAATCAGAGGTATGATAGAACAATAGCAAAGTTGTGCAAAAGTTAGCACCTTTCTGCATTCCTTGCCGCGTGTGCTATCCTTCTTACATGGACCGTTACTTAAGTGTTTGCCCTCTTTAATTCATGCCCTAAATTAATTGATGTACTGATTTGAATAAGAATAAAACGGATTCCACGAATACCTGTCAAGGCTTGTATCCGCCATCTTGAGTGATCCCATGTGCTGAAATGTACCCAGAAGTCCTTGCAGGAACGATCGCCGCCATCTTGGATTAGATCGAATCCCCTACTAATGCCCCACATTCCTCAGGACAAGACGGACAAAACGCGCGAATTCCCCACGTAGTGGGGACTCAAAGAGCTGCCAATAACATGATAAAGCCCCACTAAAGCCCCACATATCCCGGGGTGGGGGGGTCGGGGTTTACTTTGACTGGTGCATTACAAAGAAGTTTTGCCTGTGAAGGTCAATTGCTATCCTGCTAAACTACCGCAGTCAAGTAACTCTTACATGAATCAAGATGAATTGTTCTTTATAAAGTTAAATAAAGACGATGTTCGCTTTAGCGATACATAGATAACTAAAGAAGCTGAAGTAATACGCAAGTCAAACCGAGAGGTCGACAGCAACTTAGGCCAGCTAATGTGCAGAAAACGATTGTTAAAACAACGGATAAATTATCATCTTACCTCGAAACATGGGGAAAAGTAGAATCAAGTGTGCATTGACATCACGATTACCTTCCCTGGAGAACGCTCATTTTTATAAAATTCAAAGGAGAGCATCAACAGAAGTTCTTTGCACAAATCAAATATGGCGGCAAAAACAAGAAGCCTGTAGCCAGGCCTCCACGCAAAGTCCTCGCGAGTCACTCGCGCTCGCGGGCGACGTTCTGGTGTGTGAAATCTGGCGGCACTCGATAGGGAATTCGAACTTGGGGCTCTTGAATCGATCCTTTGATAATTTGTATTTTTGTTTGATTTTTATAAACCAAATCTACTGGGCATCAGGTAATCAGGTCACATGTTGGCTTGTGCTGTGCGCAATCATGTAAACAAAGTTTAATTTATTTTTATTTATTCATTTAGGTGTTGCTTTGTGTGAGTTACGACTGGGATAATCAGACCTTTACACACCACTCCTTGTAAACATCACGGCATTTGACACCGACCAGTCTGCTGTTTTTTCCTTATTGTACATACAGCTGTTTCGAGAAAGGTTGTCTTACAAAAGCGTAAAAGTGAAGGCAACAATGTTGAAAGTTTTATGGGTAACGATGGTTTTGTACTTGATTGATTGAAGCCCAAGGTGTTGCGGCGTAAGAGAAGAAAGCAGTACAAACACAGTATATTCAGTGTGTATTCATGCATTCTCTTTCCTCAACCAAGTAGCGTCAAACTATTACTACCCATAATACCAATCGTCATTGTCGCGCACGATTTTGCTGCGCGCGCAATTTTGTGCAGTTGTGAGACAACCTTTGTCGAAACAACTGTGTCGTTGTTTAAAATTGGTAGACATTTTCTTATATTCTCTGGCCTTTATTCTGCATTCAGCATGTCTCAAACCCTTCTCAGTAAACTTGATTATTGCTAGCGACTGCCTTCACTGTTTGTTTTATAACCTGTCTCCTTTACTTATATATAATAAAAATGTTTTCCATTCGGCTGAGCTAAGCAAAATAGAATAGCAAAGCCGAAATATGTTGACGGTTTGAGATAAACGGCGCGAGCTGCATCTAGCTAAACCCCGCGCAGCATTTTGCTTATTTTTTTTCGCAAAGGCTTGTAGCCAAGAATTCCTAGTTTGTTCCACTTCACTGATATAAAACAGTTATAACCGCAATGCCAGAATAAGAAGGTGTTCGCCAGCAAGGTGGGCTCGCGATAGAGACCGATGGAGGCAACTGGAGAGAGACGAAAAGCAAAGCCCGCGAAAATGGCAGGTGAAACCTCGTATTATAGTTGCGCAGGCTATGTCGAGTGTTTTTCTCGGGCTTCTTCTTGAGCAATGACTCATAGGCTGTTATGAACTCTTCCCAGACTACTAAACATAACATTTGAAAGCCACGTTAAACTAATTAAAGAGAAAATCTTTTAAGGTGGGGAATGGAGAATAAACGTGAAAAAAGGAAGCCTGGACCACCAGGATGCATATACCCCCATGATTAAACCGAAATTTACGATGCTCTCTGGGATGTGCTCTTGTTCCTTTCCTTAAGTGTGGTACGCGAGTCTAGATATGGTGCCATGAAAGCAGTCTCACCGCGAACCACCGAACGCCGTTTGTCGAATATTAATAGGGGGCTTAAGCACGCGCGTTTTTTAAACGCGGATGGCAACCGGAAGAGAACATTTCGCGTGAAGGACCGTATTGTCTCCCAGATTTTTAAACTACTCATCTCTCATGGAGAAAAGATTCTTAGCAAGGTGAATGTGGCTGTGCGAGGGCAAGTTAAAACTGAAAATAGCTCACTTCCGGTTGCTTTCCGCGTCTTTAAAAACCCGCGTGCTTAAGCTCCCTATTATTGCTCGATCACTCCCTTCTATAACGAACGGTTTAGGACTTTGGCCATTTTAGCCAGAAGTGCTATCCTGGAGACCTGTGGTTTTAGCTCTTGGCATTTCTCTACAGGAATCGGGGAGGCCACGAAATTCTGCGGACATTCTTCCATTAACACCCTCCCTCTCCACCCTCACCTCACCCACCCCCAACATTTAACAAAATGGACAACAACAGCACAACTTTCTTCATACAAAATTGTTCTATTAGTCAGGTTAAAACCTTGGTATTTTACAGGCTAATAATAAAATATCATTCTTGGAGCACGAGCCAGAATATCGACCGAGTTCCATTCCCTTAACGAGGCTTTCGCTAGTAAATACTTTTAAACTTATAAACCGTCAAGGTCTGACCTCTGATTCGTTCATTAATTATATACATTCTGGATACTGTAAAACTGCGCTGTAAGATAACATCGCTTATTTACAAAAATAGTAAATACTCTGCGTGATATATTATACAATAAGACTCGCTTTGTTATAGGTTAACATCTTCCGCAGCAAAACTACTGACACCGTTCTGGAAGTCTGGATGAAAACTAAAAACAAAACTGTTTTCTTATATCAAAAGCCTTCTGAGAGAGCTCTTAAAAACTCTGCGAAGCTCAGTTTCTACAAAAATGAAAAACAAGAGATAAATTCGTAATCTGTTATCACCGCAAAAATAAGGAAACGTATCTGCGCAAAGAATCCCGCACTGGACTGTAGTACGGTTTTAATATAAAATCCGCTATACATCGATCTCTAGATTGGATTCATTGTCTGATATTGACGGCGAGTGAGTCAAATCTGAGTTCGAACCATCATGAGAGTCTCTACGCAGTTGCAACACGTGCATTGAAGACGGTCGCGAACCTGACTTGGGTGTGGCCCCCGCAGGGGGCGAAAATACCGGGGATGATGCACCCGTGTCCAAAGGAGAAACCGACGGAGAACGAGTCACTAAAGGCGTAATAGCAGGAGTAAAGTTCGGCGAGAAAGCTGGCGAAGTATAGCGTGTGGACGGAGGACTAATAGGTGAGCGAGGAAGTGAAGAAACTGAAGAAAGCATGTCTGTTGTCACCATTCCTGTTGCAGGATTCCTTGAACCTTGACTCGAAGGTAAACTCAGACTCAAAGATTTCTTCGGAGGGGCGTCGTCTTTCATTTTACCAATTTCAAGAAATACGTCTGCTAACGGTTGAAACTGCGGGCCCCAGTCAAGCAAATAATCCCAGTTATAGCTTCCGGTAAGTTCTTCACGACTGCCCACGATCGAACTCAACGAGCCACCGTACGAAGGGTGATCATGGCCCTCTTCGACGAACGGTCTCATGCCGTCGATAATCGATTCATCCTCGTCGGCGTCGACTTCCGCAAGTTTCGCGTATAATAAATTGCTGACGTCAACTCCGCCGTCCGCCTCCCCGCCTCCTTCTTCACCGAACACGTGAAGGCTTTCTTGACTTCCGAGCCGAGCGAGTAACTTATCGATTTTGTCCGTTTGTTTATCGATCGCGAGACCCTCCCCTTGCATCATGCTACTTCCGTCGCTGATTGTAAGCTGAGAAACTTGATCAGAATCCTGTTGAATCCCTGAATCCGGTCCCACAAGAGTTTTGACGTAGTTTTCTGAATGCAGACTTCCGATATCTCCGTTCACGATCACCGGCGGATGGCCATCCTCGAAATCGACACCTTCGGATGATCCTCGGCCGCTCGACGCGCTGTTCGGCGTATCCGACGATTCCGTTCCACGGGCAGGCGAGTCACTCGGGCCGTTCAGGGGGGAGCACTCCTGAGAATAGCCGCGGGGGGTGGAGACGTTATCAAGGGATGAGTCCATGTGGTTGATATTTCCATTTGGAGCCTGAGGATGCACGGTGATCTGATCGAATGAGCCATCGAAACGCAAGCGAGGATGCTGTCGATTCCTCTTCTTCTTCTTTCTCATATAAATGGTGGCCATGACGACGATAAAGGCGATTAAAATGACCCCGGCCAGTACTGCCAAGGCAACGATTATAGACAAAGTGCTACCGGCTATCCCTCCCTCATCATCTCTTGCTCCTGTGGTCGGACATCCAGGACAGGCAAAGTCTATTCCTATATCAACCCAGACCAAACCCGCCTTTGACTTTGCTTTGCCGCTATCGGCTCGCACGCGTAGCGTGACCGTTGTCACGCCAGCCTCTCTCTTAACTCTCCGGCGTGATCCAGTCGATTCTTCATCGGCTAAATCAACACTTCTTCGCCTGCGCCTTGAACTGTTGACTTCCTCGAGCGACTTGTTCACGAAGATGACTCCGGAAGTTCCATTGATTGCAAACACATCTGAACTGCTAAACTCGAATGAATAACGCACAACTCCATCTTCGCCTTCATCTTCGTCTGTGGCGACCACCTGCCCTACAAAGTCGCCGATTTTTGCGTTACCAGGGAGGTCAAACTCGTATCTACTCCGTTCAAACTTGGGATCGCTTTCATCCACGCTCTTGATGTAAACTGTCAGGTTTACGTTGCTTGTCAGAGGTGGGTTTCCTCCATCTTCAGCTTTGACTTCCAGAAGATAACGATTACGAATTTCGTAGTCAAATGTTGCGTTGGTACTCAGCTCTCCGCTGAGACTGTCAATGACAAAAAGGCCCCAGCCACTCCCCCCGAGGATGCTGTACTTGACCGCTCCATAGTTCCCAGAGTCGCGATCAATAGCAGTAACATCATAGAAGGATGTTCCCACGGGTGAGTTTTCTTCCACTGCTACTTTATCAGGATGAGGGATGTAAAATTCAGGAACGTTGTCGTTTATGTCGCCTACTTTGATTATCACAGATGCAAGACTCTTCTTTCGTTTAAGACCTGAAAGAGGAACATACACACATTTCAACTTCAACTTTGATTCCTTAGGGTAAGAAACTTCGGTGGGAAACAATTGTAGTCAGGCGAAGAAAACCACGGTTGCGTGACAATTTTCTTGGGAGAGCAAAACCTCACGCACCACCTCGCCCCCAATCCCGTGTCTGTCTGTCGGGGCTGGTTTCATTTTTCTATAGACTTGTGTCTTATTTTCCCTTTGGATTTGAGGGCAATTGAAGGAAAGGTTAAACTAGCTATTGCAAGATCACTAGTTAAACTGAACACCGTCGGAATTCATCGGTCGTGTGTAACCGCTTTAAAGATAAAACTAGCAGTTGGTTAATGTACAAAAACAATGCGGAAGTTACGTGTGAGGAAGATTTTAAAACACTGATTACGAACGATAAACTACAAAAAATGGTTGATTCCTTTAAGATACGACGTCTGGGATCTATTTAACAAATTGACGTCAGTTTTTCATGCGTCTGTCCTGTTAATGATCATGAATTTCGTCATAGCATTGTCAAAGTAGCTGTGGATCCGCAGACTACTTTGACAACGTTATGACGAAATTCATTGTCTATAACAGGACAGACACATGAAAAACTGACTTCCATTTGTCTTTTTACGATAACAAACTGTCGAATTGTCCGCTCACGCTCGTTGCCGCATTGCATAAATTATAAATTTATGCGTCAGTCCGCTTATTGACGATAAAAATTAGCCAATGAGCGCGCGAGAATTTGAGCTGCTATCGTAAAAATACACTTGACGCCAGCATATCATCGGTAATTCCGAGGTCAAACTAAAATAAATCAACTAAAGTAGCATTCTTACCTTCATCTGTAGCTTCTACAGACAGCTTATGTTCCTTGATACTCTCGTAATCCAACGGCTTGATCGTCACTATTTCACCAGTCGTGCTGTCGATCTTGAAAGACTGTTTATCATTGCCTGTCCCGATGGAAAACACAACGCGTCCGTTCACTCCCGAATCTCTATCCGTTGCATTCACTCGGAGAATCATCGTACCGTTCGGCTCGTCTTCGTTGACTTCTCGGACGTAATTCGCGGGATCGAAAACTGGTGGATTATCGTTCACATCTGTGATGGTAATGTTCACTTCAACTACAACGCTCTTATTTGTGCTGTCATCGCGCGCTTCAACACCGAGGAGGTAGTTCGATTCCGTCTCGTAGTCCAAACCATCTTTATTCACCTCCATGATACCACTACGGCGACCAATCCTGAACAGTGACTGGGGATCACCAAATTTCAGCTCGTAGCTAATCTTGGCTACGTTCCAACCGGAGTCATCGACTGCCGAGACCGTCACAACCGAAGTACCAGGTTTCGTGTCTTCGGGAATACTTGCTTTGTAGGCTGCCTGGCTGAACCTTGGTTTTCGGTTGATTCTGATCTGCACAGTGACAAAAGCACGCTGAGTGGGGGTACCATGGTCAGTGGCCGACACGACCACGATGAGCAGAGATTCCCGGACGCCAACTTCGATCTTTTTTGCCGTGTAGATAACACCGGAGGAAGCGTTAATCCGAAACTCGTCAACGGAAGTGTCGAACGCGTAAGTGAGCTGCCCGTTGGAGCCACTGTCTTCGTCTTCAGCGATGACCTGCAGGATGGACGTCCCTGCCGCTGTTTCCTCGCATAACGTCGCCTGATAGGAGCTGTCCAAAAATTTGGGCGCGTTGTCGTTGACATCTTTAACATTCACGGACAACGTTGTTTCTGACTGGTGGACTCCGTCGCTGCAGGTGATATTTAGCACGTACGATTTGACCCCCTCGTAATCAAGAGATCCCAGCAAGCTAACGTCTCCAGTAAACTGGTCAATGTGAAACAGACCTTGGCTGTTCTTGCCGTTACTGAAGGAGTACGCCAAATCTGGATTTTCGTCCTTGTCAGAGCCAGTAACACGCTGCAAGACAGATCCAACCTTGAGGTCCTCATCGACATCCACTGAATAGGGCCCTGGGAATACTGGGATGTTGTCATTCAAGTCGATTATTTTGACAAACACGTGACTAAAACTGTACATCGGCGGGGTTCCCCCGTCAGTTGCTTTGGCAACCAGGTCGTAGAAGGTCTTATTTTCACGATCAATTGGTCCCCGTGTGGAAATTACACCCGTCTGCGAATTAATAGAAAACCGTTCGTTCACATTGCCTCCAGAAATTTCGTACGTTATTTTGTTGTTATCTCCAGAATCCTTGTCTGTCGTTGTTAGCGAGGCTACTGTTTTCGGAACAAAGCTGCTGGAAAGAGACGTATTGTCCTCTGTGAGTTGCACGGAAATGTTAGCAGGATAAAACACTGGTGCGTTGTCGTTCACATCTGTCAAGTTGACGTATAAGGTTAAGTAAGCATTTCGTGACGAGGACCTTGACGCGATGATATAAATGCGGAAGTCACGCAATCTCTCAAAATCGAGCTGCGCTTGATTTGCCACGGTAACAATACCGCTTTGAGGATTGATGTAAAAAGCGTTTCCGACGTTCCCATCAACTATGCTGTACGCTATATCATTCGATGGAGTCGCCAGCACTCGGGTCACCTCGTGTTTCTTCGGGCTATTCTCGGGAAGGGACACGAAGACTGGCGTGTTGTTAACGAACCGAAGTTGGTTAACTGAGACGGTTCCAACAGCAATATCCACAATTCCTCTCCCGGTGAGATTGCCGCCATCGTCAGCGAGGATGTTTAAAATGTACGCGCCGTCTGGAATGCTGGAAACATTTTTGAATCGCAAATGACCAGTATTGCTTTCCAAGAGGAAGTACTGAGGTGAAGAGCCGTTGGCAAACCTGTAAGTCATTTGAGTTATTGATGAAGAATCTTTATCTGTTGCGCTAACTGTCACCAACAAAGCTTCTGGCTTGACATCAGACCGCTGGATGTCTTTGAGATAAGGTATCTTCGTAAACTCCTGGGGCATGGTTGTTCTCATCCATGATTGACACCTTCACCGCAACTGATGCTTTCCTCGGGAACACACCTCTGTCCGTCGCGTGACAGAGGAAGTTGTACACTGCTTTGACCGAGTAGTCGAATTCCTGCACAGTAAAGATCTCTCCTGTCTTTGAATCGATCCGGAAAACGCCAAATGTATTGTTGCTCAAGGAGTACACTACATCTCCGTTCATTCCCCAGTCGCTGTCAGTTGCTGTCACGGTGAGGATAACAGAGCCAGTCTTCGTCAGCTCGCGGATCTTTACATCGTAAGATTCTTGCTTGAACTTCGGCCGATTGTCGTTTATGTCACCGACAATGATTGTCACGCGAGCGGTGGAGTTGTGAAAAGGAGCTGTGGTATCACTTGCTTCTATGTCTAACTCATAGCGAGCGTTGTCTTCTCTGTTGAGCCGAGCAGTTGTCGACAGTGCACCGGAAAACTCTCCGATTGAAAACTTCCCGTCTTCGTTGCCGCTCTTTAGAACGTAGCGTACGCGGCCATTTTCACCGATGTCTGGATCTTGAGCTGTTAAAGTGTGAAATACAAAGGGGCCTTGCTCTTCCAAGATGGTCAAATTCACGCGAGAAGGGTTGAAAACAGGGCCGTGGTCGTTCTTGTCCAGAACTCTAATTATCACACTGCAAGTGCCGACGCGAAAGGGAAACGCATTGTCCGTGGCATACATAGTGAGTTGATACTTGTCTTTCGTTTCACGGTCAAGGGTCGAATTCGTGTAGATCACACCACTGCTTTCATTGATGGCGAACATGGACATCACCTTCCCCCTCGGGATGCTGTAGGTCAGAGCTCCGTTTGTTCCACTGTCTAGATCACTGGCGCTGATCTTCATCACCGTGGTACCCATGGGCTCGTTTTCGCTCACGTTGCCAAAGAACAGACTAGGCTGAAATTCCGGCGCGTTGTCGTTCACATCGACCAAGAAAATGGTTAGGAGTTGGTACGAGGACAGCGGCGGAGACCCTTCATCTGTGGCAGAAATGTTCAGAACATACTTGGGCGTGGTCTCGTAATCTAACGCGCCCTGCAACATTAACAGACCAGTGTCCGCCTGTAAGGAAAACTTTCCAAAGCTATCTCCGCTGCCACCTTGCTCGATTCTGTACTTCACTCGACCGTTGCTACTTAAGTCCTGGTCAATGACGGTAATGGTGATGACAGGGTAACCAAACGGCTCGTCTTCCATCACATAAGCGTAGTTCGGAGACACAAAGGCTGGCTTGTTGTCGTTGATATCGTCCACGATGATGAACACCGTTATGGTGCTCGACAATCGCTCGGATTCCGTGAAAGCTTGATCGGTGGCTCGGATGTTCAATGTATACTCGTCCACCGACTCGCGATCGATTGTTCCGATGGTCTGAACAGTGCCCAAAGACGGATCCACTTTGAATTTCGGAGGTCCCGGCGACTGAGAATCGACTGAGTACCGAATCCAGCTGTTCTGGCCAGAATCATAGTCATGAGCTGTAATAGTGGTCACGTTGTAGTTGATTGGCACACCCTCAAACAGTTGTACCGTGACAGGGTTCCTATCAAACGTGGGTCTGTTGTCGTTGGAATCTAACACAAACACCGTGACGTACAAAAAGCTACTCTGGCTATTTTGTCCCTGGTCTCTGGCTACAATCCTCAACTGGTACTTGCTTCTTCTCTCGAAGTCCAGTGCTTTGCGCAGGATAATAACACCGGAAGTCACGTTGATTTCAAAAACGTTTCCACTGTTACCTTGATCAATGGTGTAACGCACTCTTCCATTGTTCCCGGCATCTTTGTCCTTGGCTGTCACGGTTGTCACGACAGTACCAACCGCTTGTTTTTCCGGCACATTCACGAAGAAACTGTTGTTGACAAAGCGCGGTGCATTGTCATTGACATCTAAGACGTGAATAGTCACGAACACAACAGTGGACTGAGGTGGGTTCCCTTGGTCCGCTAGCACCAATATTCAAAGTGTAACGCTCGTTCTTCTCACGATCTAAGGGAGCAGCAGTGGTGATCAGTCCAGTTTGGGCATCTATGCTGAACACACTTGTCGTACTTGCAGCAAAGTAGCTGACCTCACCGTTAGACCCCACATCTCGATCTGTTGCTTGCACAGTAATGACCGAAGACCCAACACGAATGTTCTCATACACAGCTTTCTCGTAAGACCGTTCCTTAAAGATGGGTGCATTGTCGTTAAGATCTTGAACAGTTACAGTGACACTGGCTGAGCCTGTCCTGGGGTTCTGCCCATGATCAACTGCCTTGACCACAAAGATGAAGGCTCTCTCCTGTTCTCGATTCAAGACTTTGTTGGTTCTTATAATGCCTGTATTTCGATCGACCACAACTCGGGGCTTGGAGACATCAAAATATATGCAATCTTAGCATTACTTCCGGCATCTTTGTCTGTTGCAGAAACTTGACCTACAAATGTTCTGTTAGGTTCATTTTCATCCACTGGGAATATGTATGAAGACAGAGTGAACTTTGGATTATTGTCATTAACATCCTCGACATGGACAGTTACATCAGCTGTTGAACTCTTTGGGGGTTTCCCTTGTCGGTTGCAACCACAGTGAATCTATAAACTTCTTTTTCCTCTCTATTTAGTATTTGCTTTATGAAGATCCAACCATTTAGTCGCAAGCCAAACAAGGTGGTATCCACTCCTGATTGAAAGGAGTATGAAATTCTAGCATTGTCCCCAGTGTCGGCATCGGATGCTGACACATTCAGGATGTCGGTCCCTGATGGTGTGTGTTCACTGACATAAGCAGTGTATGAAGAGTTGGGGAAGATGGGTGAGTGATCATTCACATCTACAACAGTCAATCTAAATGTGGCAGTAGTATTCAATGGTGGTGAACCACCATCTTCTGCCAAAACTCGAATCGAATACTGCCTAGGGCCTTCAAAGTCAATAGCATGTGTCAATGACAGCGAGCCTGTATCTGAACCCAATTCAAATGTGTTGTTAGGGTTCGCAAGAAGAGTGTACCTCACTTGTCCGAAAAGACCGCTGTCCGGATCCTGTGCAGTCACATTATAAAATGTGTGTCCAACTTTGGTGTCTTCTAGAATGTCAACATCAATTGTGCTGCTTTCAAATGATGGAGGATTGTCATTAAGATCAATTACTATCACACTCACGTTTTGCAAAGCCATAGAGAGGAGGCTTGCCACCATCTTTAGCTTGAATGTTAAGCCACACCTTTGGAGTTGTTTCATGGTCAATGTTGCTCTGTGTAAATATTGTTCCAGTAGAGTGATGCTGAACACACTACGGATGTTGCCTCCATTGATCGAGTAGTAAATGTCAGCATTGGTTCCCAGATCTTTACTTGAAGCATGCACCGAACCTAACACTGTCTGTAAATCAGAATTTTCAATTACAGTGAAGTTGTAAAAGCTAGGTTCAAAAAACTGGAGGCTCATCATTTACATCTAAGACTGTCACTTCTACGACTGCTGAATTTTTGGACTTCAATCCACCACCGTCAGTAACCTCTACCTCCAGTCTGTGAAAGTCCTTTGTTTCTCGATCAAGGGATTTAAGCAGAGAGATCACTCCAGTTGATGATTCCATATAAAAATGACCACCACTGTTCCCATTTGAAATTGAAAAGATAAGTTGTGAAAAAATACCACTATCATTATCTCTGGCAAAAATTTTTGCAACAACATCGCCAACTGTCAGATTTTCGTTACAGTGATACACTGTATGTTGTTGGGTTTATGACAGGATAATTGTCATTCTCGTCCACGACTGAAATGTTCAGAACAGAGGATGCCGTTCGCCCACCGCCATCAGAAGCCACAACATTAAATATGTATGTAGGTTGAAGTTCAAAGTCTATCGTTCCTGATGTTGTGACAAGTCCACTTTTAAAGTTTATAGCAAAGGAATGTTCCCTTGGTTGGTTCCCAAAGAATAGCGTACAATTCCATTAAGTCCACTGTCACGATCAGTTGCTGAAACTAGTGTGACATTAGTGTCATTAGCAGCATTCTCATCAACTGTTGCAAAGTAAACAGTTTTGGTAAACACTGGCAAATTATCATTGGTATCACTTATGTTTACAATAACTGTGCAGTTGGCGCTCAATGGTGGAACGCCTGAATCAGTCACAGTGACAAGAAACTTGGATTGGGGAACTTTCTCACGATCCAACATTGCAGCTGTACGGATTTCTCCAGTCAATTGGTTGATTTGAAACCATGTCTTGAAAATAGCATCTTGTGGTGTATATGAGATGTTATAAACTAACTTGGCATTTAAGCCTTTGTCTTTGTCAGTGGCATGAGTGACTACAACCCTTGATCCAATGGTAGCATTCTCTGACAACACAGCAGTAAACACACCTTGATCAAATTCAGGATGGTTATCATTGACATCTCCGACATTAATGATAAAACTTTCCTGTGAGGTTTGCTGGGGTTGGCCTCTATCTTTGGCAACAACTTTCAATGTATAAGCTGCCTGTTTTTCTCGATCCAATGTTTTAGCAGTTGCAATAATGTCAACATTATTGTTAGGGTCCGCCTTAGCACTAAAATGCCCATTCCCTCCTTCCAGAGTAACATCGACCTCTCCATTTTTGCCCGAATCTTTGTCAGAAACGTAAATTCTTGCGACCGAAGTTCCAATACTGGCGTGCTCGGAAACTTGATAGCTTCCGCCTAGCTGAAACTCAACTCGAATATCGGGTTTGTTATCGTTAATATCCAGGACATGAATGGCCACAGTTGCAACATCAAACTTAGATGATCCCAGAACGCCAGGGTTTCTTGCTCGAACTGAAATGCTGTAATCGTGTTTCTTTTCGTAATCCAGTAGTATGTTGTTCACTACAACTCCAGTCTTTTCATGGATACTAAACACAAAGTTAGGATCCGAGTGCGAGCCACGCTCGATCAAATACAAAACTTCACCGTTCATTCCAATATCATTATCAGTGGCGAAGACTTTCAAAATTGGTGTACCAATTGCCGAATTTTCGGTAATGTTAGCTGAATAAGATTTGTTCGCAAATACAGGATTATTGTCGTTTATATCTAGCACAGTTATGTTGAGTAATGCAAAGCCAGTCAGCCGAGGATTGCCTCCATCGCTGGCAGACACATTCAAAATGTATGCGTCTCGCTTTTCTCGATCGAGGACTTTTCCTTGCTCTAAAACCAGTTTTGCGCACAAAGCGCCGTTGTTATCCACAAACTCAATCAGCTTGAATACACTACCAATGTTTCCAGATAATATCGAATATGTCTGCGTCGAATTTGAGCCGAAATCTCTGTCCAATGCCTTTATTCGCTGCTCCACAGAGCTATCTTCCTCGTATAGATTGAAATTGTACACATCGTTCGCAAATTTCGGAATGTTGTCATTAGCATCAGTTACATTTACTAAAACTCGCAAACTTTCAAATGGATACAACTTTGCTAAAGAGATTTCGTAGCTTGGAACGGTTTCGCGATCCAAAACCACCTTTGTAGTAATGATCTTCGAAGAAATGTTCAAGTTCAAGTCACTAGCTTGAGGACGGATGCCTGTTACGATGTCGAAGTTGACGTGTGACAGGTTGCCGACACAAGATCCTTTTGGGAGTCCTTCAGAAATATAGAAAGTGGCTGTTGATGCACTGGTGAAGCCAGGATGAAGATCAAACACACATGTGGTCCATAATAACACAATGTACCAAAGCCACAGTTTAGTTTTGAATCGGCATACATTCCATGGAATACATGTCCGTTCGGAATGACTCATAGTTCATTTCTTGCCGTGCCACAGAAACTAAAGCACTAATACATCCGACGTTGTGATCTGAACAATTTCCAGCAAGTTTCAAGGGCATCCATAAGCCGTACGGCGCTTCTAAGCCTCGAATTTACTAAACGACGCCATCATAAGCTCGCCATCAACCACTGAGAACGGAAACCGCTCAGCTCCCTGAAGATCGATCTAAAAGACGAAAAATACCGTTGAAATCTCTTTTTGATCTGCCGTGGACACACTTATCTTCGCAGGAAGTTCTCTTCTGGCGGTTAATAAGCTCCCGAAGAGAGGTTATTCTTCTAAGAACCCAATTTTAAAGATGATCCTTCAACCGAACTTGGTCAGCGTTCTGTATGAAATACTAATGTCACGTGATCAAATGATATGTAATCGAATAGTTTTCAACACTTGAATGGGTTTCAAGAATGTGATTATAAAATTTTCGCTCCTAATGAAGAAAACATTTGTCGACCGTGAAATAGAGACTTGCAAATGGTATCTTAGTCTCCAACTGTGAATTTTTTAAATTGTTTTCTTTGAACGATCTTGATTTTCTGTTTGCGTACTTTTAGGCAAAATAGCATAATTCCCTGGAGAGATAACCGTTAAAGCCTGATAACGCTGTTAATGAATTTTTTCGCTGTAGTATAAATATGGAAACATGAGAGAGGGGATTGTTGAGTGGTACAACAACATAAATATCAAATCCAGACTTGTCTTGACGAAAGAAGAATTTGAAAACCACTCCAGAAAATGAATTGATGAATTGCTCTCAATGTCAAACGTATTGATTGCTTAGCCATTAACAAGCAAAACTCGTTATTAATTCTGTGAACTCTCGACAGCAAATACAAAAGCTGTCAAAGAAAGGTTGCATGGACTTTCACAGATAATGGCTATGTAAATCCGGGATAGCCTTGTTGCCACGCAACCAGTGAAACGACCTATCTTTAAAAATATATGCCGGCGGAAATACAAATATAATGGATCAAATGACAACAATGCTTTATTTTACTTAGAACACATTTTAGCAAGACATGGTTTGCACTAGGTTGCTTTCAGGCGCTAATTTTCGAATTCAATTTGATTTCTCCGAGTATTAGATTTAAGTGCACACATATGTGCTAAACGCCCGAGGGCATTTAGGTGAAAATGGACTTTGCAGTTAACCGCAAAACCTCTGCGACCCAGTGGCAATCGGCAAACTCTCAACTCTTTCCTTGTCTGTGTTTCATTCTGGAGTAAAAGCGCATTAATTCGCTTCGATTTATGGTGTTTCCGTTTGTTTAGGTCCGGAGCAGAATATAAAAACTAAAATCTTAGTTGATGATTCGGCAATTCTTCTCTACAAAGACCATCGCGATTTCCCATCAAGACAGAGATCCACGGGAGTTTATTAATATGTTCTAAATCAGTGCTGTTATCCTTTGGGCTATAAATTGACTACTTTTTGTAATTATTTTTCAATTCTTTCAATTACGTGGAAAAATTACCATTCCCCTTCTCACCTTGGACTTTTCAACGCTAAAGTATGTCAGTATGTGCAGCACAACTAAAACCAACATTGTCTGCTGGTGCTTATGTAACAAATGGCTTTTGTTGAAATCCAATTCTAAAAGCTTTGTCAATGCAACTTTGTGATTTTCCGCATGCATGATTTTTAATAATAAAATTTAGGCCAACATCATGAAATTCGGCTTTCCCTAAGACGACTATAAGCCGACTGATATATTTCAGAACTGACCCTCCGTGGTACATGCTATGGTGGGAAACCGGCCGCTAATCGCTATTTCAAGTCCATAATGTACCTACAACAGAGACGTTATCCTAAATGCACGTAGTGTCCGTACAAACAAATACTTTTTGCATCGGAATAGACAGTTTTATAGCAATGAAAAAACAATTTGCTCATACGATACTGTGTAATAAACGGATATTAAATTCTGACCCGGCCGAGAACTATTGATAAATATCTATCTGTTATCGGTCAATTTCGAGAGGCAATATATCAGATATATTTGAATTCTTTCGGGATTTATGCCATAATTAAAAAAATCTCGATATATTCTAAGCTTCTTAGCAACCCAGAGGCAACCAAACACTTTGGAACGGGCTTCATTAAATCTCCATTGAAATGGACTCTTACGAAAAGTCGGAAAGTGGCAATTATAGCTGTTAAAAACTGTCGCTGGTACGATTTTAACTCCAATTAAACGATTTATTACAATGAAAAGCGATGAAACGCCGAGTTTCGCCTTGTGCGTGATCGCGGTGATATGTCTCGTCTTCTGAAAAAAAGATGCCGACGATATCCTATTTTAACGGATTTACCCTGTTAAAAACAACTCGCTTTGTCACGCGATAAACAATTGCACGCTTTTGACAGGAATTAGATCGGAACGATATGAAATACGGACACAAAATAGACATAAATATTACCTCATCGAAGAGAACTATAAAGAAAACCAACTTGAAACCGCTTAGGAAGCCGGCACTCGAACCGAAAATGAAGCCCCATTGCGTGGCCTGATGGTATTGTCTGAGGGCATTTTAGATAGCTAAAGTCTGCATCTAGCCTCAGACATTTAACACAATTATCAATATTTTTAATCTATGAAAAAAAACAGCGCTGCTAAGTTACCGAAGTGAACGAGTCAAAGTTTGCACTGAATTATGAGGCAATTTCAGCGCTGTTAACTGAAGCCTGTTTTCATGGTCGCGACGTTAAAAAAAAAAGACTTTGTAGGTCTCTCTTCCGCCCGAACACCGCAACGATAATATACAAGCCGGATTGCCTCGTTAATTGTCCAAATAACTGTGCTCTGTTACCTTAACCAACTGGGTGAGTTTTTTCGGTCCGAATTCGCTGTGTCAGCCTGTATTGTACTCGTAAATAGTTTACACAAGAAATTCTGGCTTTCAGGAAAAGTTTTCAATGTACCGCGTCGAAAGAATTATGAGTTCCGGATACATTGTTGAACTCTGACCATTTCGAGTTGATTTTTATAAGTAAGTAATAAAGACCTGGAACATTCTCCACATGAATGTCATAAACAAGGCTTAGTGAAATCCTATTGCTCACTGGGGCAGGACACAAAGTAAATAAGTTACGCTATGCAGAAAATAGCGACAGTTCAGCCTGAAGTCCAATACTTCCAATTGCTGTGGAAGGAATGACTAAACCCAAACCTCAAGTGAATAATAATAAACCAGGTGATAAGTGAGGACTTGACCACTCAAGAAAACCACGACACGGCTGCTTTTGCAACGTGATTGACAAATGAAACACTGTATTGTTGTGATTGGTTTACCAAGGAGGCTGCACAGAAAATGTAAAGGAAACGCTGCGTTTTTCGGAATACTTAAATATGTTTTGGTTAGAAATGCCGCCAACAACAACTGACTACAAAAACAGCAACAACAGCATATTGGCAACATTCTATCTTTTACGATTCGAAACCTCGAAGCAAGTTTAAGGAGGCCGCAAGACTTGATTCAAACGTCATCACACCAAGTGAACCCTATCCGTATAGAATATAATTCTCCTGCACTCGATTCTTAAAACAGAAAAACGTGACGAGCATACGGAGTTGACAGTAATTGATGCGAAATACTATGCTAAATTAAAAGCAATTAAAAATATGAAACATGCGACGTATGTTATTTATAGAAACCCGGTCGAGAAAAAGTACATGTAACAAGTGCAGTTTGTTAAGCAGATACACCCCTTAGAGACCTACTGGCGCCGTGATTACTTGCGGTTCCTAGTCGGCCGGCCGCAATCAAAATATGTAATTTGTATTTATATCATCATTCTTTTTTGAAGACACCTTAACTGCATTTATAACATGAGGTTTTCAGCGGTTTTAGATGTTTCGAATGAGCAGTTTGCTTTGATAAATTACTTCTGCCAGAGCGCGAAATCCCTGTCATCAATTATATCGCGTTTATATTCGTGGTAATCCATATGAAAGAAAAAGCAAACAAAAAAATCGGTCTCTTGGTTCCCGCCCATGGCCGCATCCTTCCTTCAGTTCCCTTCAGTTTTTTAACAGCTGGATTTGTTTGCACATTCAGCTGGTTTTGCGCCAGAAATTACAATCTTGTCGCTAGAGGACTTTTAGTTTAAAAAACAAAATCGTGATTATGGCGGGAAAACGAAGAGATCTATGCGCCAGTGAGTGTAGATCTTCGGGTCGATTTTAGCGGGTTGGTAAAATTTCTATGGTATATTATTTCTAAATTATTTCCTTTAAAAATGATTTAGGAAGAAGTTATATTTCGACAGGTATTTTTAGCCGGCTAATTATGTTTAAAATTAAAGGTCAGATGGAAAAGATGATTGACTTTATATTGTACATTGTAGCAATCTTAAAAAATTATGTACAATAATCCTTTTTTGATGATTCAGTCATTATTCATTTTAATGTTTTTCAGTTGCATGTGACTCTTATGTTTGATACAATAAATTTTCAGGGATATGAAGCTAAACACAACATGATTTATTATGTTTACTTGCTTCTGTATGTAAGTACCATTAAAAATAATTTTTGTATATCCAAATGGTTATAAACTGCAAAGCCGTTAACGAAGATCCTGCTTGATGGAATGTCGAATCCCACAGGAGATCTAATTAGCCCGAGCTTTGATAACGATGGTGAGTCAAAGACTACTACAAGGCTGATGCAACATCTTATAGACTCAAACACCTCATAATCATCTTGAAATTAGCTTGTGATATGTGATGTCGAAGATTCTTGAGCCTGGATCGCAGAAAGGAGAGGGAGGTTTCTTACAATTGGGATTAAAAACATTACTCCCGGAAAGAAGCCGTTGTAAAAGCAATAGAGCTTAAAAGAGATCAGACGATAAGAAAACATTTACAGTCAGCTAGAGAGCATAGGAATTCCGGCGGAAGTCAGGCATACTTCATCAGATTTCCCACGGTCAAGGTGATGTGGTAGAGTTTGTAATAACTAGTCAGTTCTCCCGGCGCAGCCTGGGGACGAATGAACATCTGCGTCCATGATCTTTTTTCCAGATTTGATCCAAATAAACATACAATTGTAGCCTGCATTGTAACTGTTAACTTGTACAACATAACAACATAACAGGGTTTCACCGAAGGCTATACGTAAGAAGATTTATAAACAATTGTTGTAAAGATGTCGGCGCTCGCCGAGTATTCGGATAAGATGTCTGTAGATATGTACATCCAATTTTCTAAAGGCGTATTCTTTTTAAGCTCGACTGTTGCATGTTCAATGTAGTTTTTTAAAGCCACTCCGACTCCATCAGTGTAAACTGGGTGCAGTGAAAATTGAATTATAGCTTCCTTCGCTGCCAAAACATGTCAAACATGTGTAGTCTGATTTATTGAATAGTAGCGTCTTCCGGGACATTGCCCGGATGAGCTCAAAGAGAGCCAAGCATAATTTTCGGATTTTGACACGATTTTACTCGCTAAAAATATCATTTGTATTTTCTATATGTTTCCCTCAAAACCACAAACTGGTAGTGGTGACAGAAGCGATAAGCTTTTTTGATCGTTACTGACAGTCAGTATAGTGTGGAATCTGCCGCCAGTGGGGACGCCAGTATAGTGTGGAATCTGCCGACGGTCAAAATAGAGATGCGGTAAAAAATAAGACGATTAAGACAATGATTGCACGATCCATGAAATAACAACAGGATTAAACTCATAAAATCACTTCATATTTCTGATGATCTTCTTATGCTCCGTTATTGGATTAGGGGTGTGTGCGGGGGCAAGGCAGAGGTCTGGTGGTTTCATGGGGGATTATAAATTCGCCTACAAAATAAACCGAAACTGCTTTCACTTTCAAAATGCTTTTAATCGTCTGGCCATCTGTTATTGTGAATAATACACGGTTGATCTTTGTTTAACTTATTTACGCTTGTTTAAGCTTTTATATCTGCGACAAACCACTGATCAATATTTTCCATGTTTTGATTTACCTCACGAATGACACGCAAACGAGTTCTGTCAGTTGTTTCATTCCTGGACGATCTAAATTGCGTTTCTCTTTACCCTTCTTGTGTGTAGACATTACAAATGGCAAAAACACGTTTTACCTAGATGTCCGGAAATAGCAGTTGTATGGTAGTACCAATTGAATTTTAGGTACAACTGCTATTTATACCGTTCACCATAAACAGCATCGACTTCTAGCTAGGCTTTTGGCTTCAACGACTCCTGTACCCTGTCACTGAGCTATGATTGATAATGGCTGTCACTTTTCTTTTAGTTCCTAAATTCACAACTCTTAACGGAATAAACTCCCCCTAGAAAGATCAAAAACTATCAAGTGAGTGGTTTTCATATCGCAAACAATAGGTCCCGCAAAACTTACATCAAAAAAATAAAACAAGTTTCCCTCCAGTTAATAAAATACTATGACATGCAAAAATGCCAATCTATACTTCCTTTAGTCCAAAGCGATCCACACATAAGTTCTAAAATACCTCGATTCACAGAATCAAACATCTGATGTGAAATGCTTTATTCCCGCGTTATTCAGCCCCAAAAGGTTCTCTAACTTCCAAGCAAATCTCATTCAAGTGTTTAGCTCAAGTCAAATATCTGAAATGATTTTTCGGGCCTTTGTGTAAAAGATCAAAGAAGAAGCCCGGAGGGTTACTTTATCTGCTTTCTTTCTCGAGTCTTCTGCTTGGAGAATGCGTTTATCAGGATGTATTTCACTGCGCGTGATTGTTGCGTAGTCAAAGACCCAAATCGACAGTGTTGACCCAAATTAATGGCCTGTGTTGACTTCAACAATTCCTTGCGGTCAGGGAAATTTATAACCGCAGTAGTCCAGTTAGTTTGATGATCTTTGCGCGACTGGCGGCTAGGAGTGTTTTGTGACTTTTAAATACCGGTCAGTCGAGACACGATACTACTGAAATAAATTGCTTTTTTTTTTTCCTTTTTTATTTTCCAACAAAAGAATTATGACTATCAGCATCATTAACATCATCTTAATCATCACATCCATATTTACAATCTCAAAGCACAGTTCTGTTTCTCAAATTTTGAAAATAACGAAAGTCAATACTTCGTCACTTTTTCAGATCAATAAAATTGTGCGAATCGCATGAAACATATTTTTAAAAAATACCTGTATATCCATTTAATTGCTTATGGCTTTTACGCATATTCACGAGTTTTTTTTCTTTTTTTTGGGGGGGGGGAGGGGGTTAGTGCATTCATCCTTCTCATCCCCCTCCTCACTGAAACGTATCTATACACTTCTTTTAATATGTTAGTTGATGGCTCGTAGCAACGCTGGTCGTGTGATGAAGAAACATGTGAGGCATTAGTTGGAACCAACAGAGGGCTGCCGTCATATCGTTTCATGATTTTCCTGCGGGACAGTTTTTGTCTGTCCGCAGTTACCTTATCGCGGCAACGACACGATATTCTGGATTTTTCCAATTGTCCCTTGTCACGCGTTTTGCATGTGACATTAGCGAGTTTACGAACTGAGAAAAAATGGGACGACGCGGCCTGGAGGTCTTGTTGCGCATGCGTGTTCCCTCGTCTGCTGGCGTCGTGACAACGTCAAGGCGGGCAATTCGACCTTTCTGATCGCGTCGCCACTTGTCGCCACTATGATGACTAAGGCTGAGAAAGCCTCTTCAAAAAGATGCCTTTCTGAGTTCAGATCGCTTCTTTTTTATTTCATATGGGCTTAAGACGATTTTTGGAGATAAATTTTCTATACTTACATGGATGACTCGCGGATGAGACGAGCAAACTGCTCTGTTCTGGATGCATATCTCCATGAGAACAACACCAAGAGCGAGCAAGCTTATTTCCTTAAAGTTTATTGCCGAACTAAAAGAATTTACGAGATCTGTGAGTCAATTTGTTATCTTATTTTCAACTTGAACTTACAGTTTATTTACTACTGACCTGTACACACGTAAGACATTTCAGATCCGAGCGTTTCAATTCTCAATTCAGGGTTCGTACACTTATGACCTGTAAAAATTCCATGACTTTCCATGACTTTTTCCATGACTTTTTGAAATATTCCATGACCTAAGTTAAGCTATTTCCCTCCGGCAGTAGTGTCAAAACAATAATTTATTCAGCTGAAATTACATTTGATTTTTGGACTTGCCAGTTAATTTTTCAACTTTGGATCTTAATGCCTTTCATTCATAGAAAACATACTGATTTTCCATGACTTTCCATGACCTACACCTAAATTTCAGGACTTTCCAGGCCTGGAAAATGAAATTGTAAAATTCCATGACTTTTCAGGTTTTCCATGACCTGTACGAACCCTGCAATTTGTGTAGCTTTTGATTTGCCAAAGCTCGAGTTTTCTAGAAGGTAGGATAACTCTTTAACATGACTTGATTTACAACTGATAACAAAACCAGAGGTTGATGTTCAGAATTCATAATATTGCTTTCGTTTGTGTTCATTTGTCTCCTAGGTTTTGCTTCTGTTTTGCTGTTTTGGTACTTGTTCTTATCGTTTTTCTTTCGACCCTCAAAAGCATAATTTCATTCAAGTTTTGACCGCACCGCTCAAGCACTTAGCTCTATTAGCCTATGCTATGCTATGCTAAGTGGCTGCGTTCTCAGTAATCTACAAAATTACCTTTTTACCTGAATATTGTCTGTAAACATCGCTTTTGTAGAATCGAAATTCGGCCTTGCACACGTCGTCGGCCAGGTTATCCAGATCAAAATGTTCATAAATCCAGTATGGTAAATCAGGACTCTTAGCAGTGTTTATGTCATGAAAAGAACAAATTCCTCTTCGTTTATTACTCCGGAATCAAATGCACATAGAAGAGATGTCCTATTTTCCCGAAATGAAAGCATTTTTGTAGCTTCTATACGACAAGAACAGCCAAGCACTTTCACTTTGTTGACGAAACTCACTGATTTCGAGATTGGCGCCAAAGTTTCCCGCCATTCGGACATCGAGACGCGCGCGCGTATGCTCTAAATTTCGTAAGTTCATTTTGTAGGACGCGTTCAAGAGACGACGCGATCATGATCTGGCCGCGTCGTCGTCTAAATTTTTCCGGTTCGTAAACTCCCTATTGCCCAATTGGCAAGGATTTGGATTTGAGTTTCTTCTGAGGTCATCACCATCTTAGTGAGTATATAGATGTCAGTCGACCAGCTGATCATTTCATAGCTTGCTACACCGTGCTGATGAGACCCAACAAGGTCGAAACAGCTGTCCACGGTTACAATTGTTGGCTTTCAGTTTGGACTCTATCGTGTCGTTGCCCCGTTAAGCTTTTTACTCAGTATCAGCCTTGCATCCTTGTTTGTTACTTTCTATTTTTGGCTGATCTGATCTTTTACAGATCCTGCGTTCTCAGGCAGCATTTTCGTTTGTGGTCCTTTGCATCATCATGTTTCAATATCAATTTTGTTTAAACAAAAATCGAACAGAAAATATATTATTTAAGGATGCTAGGAAGTATTTCCTCCCAATGTTTGCAACAGCCTTTAAAATTGTCTCGATCATAAGTTCTTTAACCTTTGTGTAAACGTCGTTTATTGAGAAATTTTTTTTGACCAGTTAGAATCGGTCTTAGGCCTCCTCGTCCACATGCACACCTAATCTCATAATTAGCGCGACGTCATTGTTTTCGAACAGCCCTGATTTCAAGTTGTTTTCCGTGCACACTAAATGCAAAGCCGGTGTTTTCCAGTTTGAAGAGCGTTTTCATGATGGATTAGTGTGGACGGTAGGCATAAAATAAAGCCAAGTTTTCAAATTCCTCCAACACAATGCGGACGGGAGGTTAATCTGTGTAAGGCGAAATCCCGACCTAAATTTATTCCTCTCGATTTTTGGGCAGTTTTGGGGTTTTTCCTTGCAATTTAAGCTCAGAATATTGCTCCTCCAAAACGAAACAAACATTAAAATAATCTTGAACAAACAGAAACGACGAACTTTGCAAAAGTGCAACGGAGTTTTGGGTGAGTGAATTCCGGCAAAACATGCAAAGCCTCTTGATTGCTCCTCAAACTAAGATCCAAAAATGAAGGTAGAGTACAGTAGTTGCAATTACTCCATTTGAGAACGTGATTCTCTTCAAAACAGCACTAGCAAGCCACTTGTCTAAATATAGGTTTTCTGTGAAGAGCAGCTGCAGAATACATCGACCCACTCGATCAGTTGTTAGAATATTGATGAAGCGATGAATAACCACTTGATTGGATGGAAAACCCTTAATTGTCTAGTGTAGATTTAGATCGATAAAAAGACCATGAAAAATGTTAACATACTCAACTTTGGCGATGTTTTTCAAAACAACTTAATATCTCGACTCGGCCTGCGACGGATAAAACATGTATCACAAGTCTTTTCGAAAAATGGTGGGTGTAGAATTCATTTCAAATGGAGAAACAGTCAATATCTCGAGCGCAAACGAGGAGCAAATTGAAACTTCTGTTAACTTCAATTGAAATTGAAAAAGAGTACGTGTGTGGATTAAACACAAGGGCCTATATGGCAATACTGAATTGAGTCTTGTGTAAATTGTTTGATTGCAAACTGTCGTTGGTTCGATGCCCACAAAAGCAAAGGTAACATTCAGCTTTAAATTCCTTTCAGTTCCAAGTATCCATCGACCCGATCACAAAAGTAATTTCCTTCATCATTTAAATTATTGCCGAATACATTTTTTTCTAAATTCTTCTATTCTCTTGAAAAATATAGTCAAACTAGAAACAATACAGACGAGAAGACACACACACCGAGACTTGCGCATTTTGACGATTTTAAATCAAGCGAGTAATAAGAACTGTAATGCCGGGTAACTAATTTCATTCGATACAATTGTTGCATAGTTCAACAGCATGTTTTCATCAAAGCTGTGTTGTACTTTTATTTCATGTTTCATTTTCGTTCTGCGACATTATAACGGAGAATATAAATGGCTCTGTCACGTGTTTTGCTGGTACTGAAGCACGTTTATTTTTCGAATTCACTTTGCGGTTTTCAAGGGGTTTCTGTTGACACCTTTTACGCTCTCGAAAACAAGATTCAATGGACGACTTTTGCTTTTAAACAAAAATACCAGTCACAGTTCTTTAACATTAGAGATTTTATCTTTATTTAAGCTGATTTTGGAGAAATGGAAAATGCACTCAATACATTTATATTTCTCAGAATTATAACACTCGTGACTTCCACACATGATCTAGCAAGATTTATACAAAACAAAAATAAATTTGGCAGGAAGTGAACTCTCACACCACAAGTATCCTTATATGCTTCTTGATGGAGCTTTGTCAAAGCTCCATGAACAGGAGACTGACCGTGTTCTATAACACTTCTTAACACCGAGATACGGCGCACAGCGTCGTAATTTCAAAACTTGGAGAAATCCACGGCTATAATCCTATTTTTTCAACTATCGATAATTGATATAACTGGCCGTAATTACCTAGGAGGACGAATAATAGGTCTCGGTAAAATAAGACATAGTACATCAGACGAACTTATCAACTTAAGATACACCATGATTTGTCTCTGACGAATAATTCGTCTAGATAAAGACGAAAGGTTCGAAACAAACGAACTTATCTGAAGTTTGAATCTGCTCAACTAATGTTAGATCGTTGTCAGTTTGCGATTATCGTGTTTATGTGCATTGGGCGCACTTTAGACGTTATTCGTCCTCCTGAAATGCACGCATAAGCCCCCAATAAATATGTTCTCACTAACTACTTAGAAAAATACATCGTCCCCATCGTAAGCTCAAAGCAACCTAAAACTTACCCCTGGGGTGACTCCCATAAGAATAGGTTTGAGATGATCGTTGGAAAATTTGAATAAAACACTACAGGAGACCAATCTGGGCGTGACTCGAGCTCTATTGCACATGGGACCCCTGAGGGATGGAACAGGCTTGATAACCAGCCGCTGTTCAGGGGAGGAGCCCGCGCGAGTAGACGAAACTCGAGAGATCGACAGAAATCAAGCCTAAAACTGGAAATGATAGAGTTTCTTATGTTATTATTTCTTCGAGTGTACCCTACAATACACTCTGACGGCTAAAAACAGTTGTGTTTCGTCTTGAACACCCTAAGTGAGACCAGTATCCTTGAATTATAGCCCTTAGAGTGGCGACGAGCATCCCCGACATTTTCATATGGGAGTTCTCCCCCGGGAACTTAAAACGAATTGAATAATTTCAGTCGTCTAAATATCAATGGCTGGGCCAGCAACATCTCTTGTCTATTAAATATGACGATCTAATGTTAAACATAAATAAAAAGTACGTTAATGGCAACAACTTTTTTTACCAAAATAAATAAGCTAAGAGTCGCTTTTTAATACGTGACATGAAATGCTTTGGTTCGCTCAGCTTCAACACTGGTTAATAAAAAGAAAATCCTTCTACAAGCTGTAACCAATCACATCAAACGTTTCCTTTTAGCCAATCTTTTAGGCGTTTTCTCCAGTCCCCTCGCGCCAGACACCAGTTGCAAGTTTTCCCGCGCTAGGTACAGGTTTTCTAATTGATGTGTTTTCTGCGTTTGTTGTGATTGGTCAGCTACGATTGCTTTGGTTTTGGTTACGTAACCAATCGTTAGACAGCTTCAAGAGGAAATGATGTCCCTCTTGACAGCTTCTGTAATTCTGTAATTAAATTCTTCCTTACGAACATCCAAAAGAATTTTACGTAGTCCGTCTTTCAAACATTTTCAATTACTTCCCTTCTTTCTTGATCCGAAGACAAACCAATAACTGTTAAGTCTACTAATGAAATCCTTAACTAGTGTAGACATGCACACGAAAACTATGGCCCGCATACATTAGCCTTTGCTAGTTGTGGGCATGCCCTTTTCTGTAAAATTTAAATGCAAATTAACAAGGTGTAAAGTGTACAGTGCAAAAAAAAGAAGTCTGTGTATTGTTCTAAAGAAAAACATTTAAAACATTTTGCACTCTGTGAAGAAGAAAGCTAAGGTTAAAATTTACTTAGAAGCTAATCACTGTCATGTGCATCCGAACCTAAGTGCCAAGCCGGAAGGGCAGTTGAGGTGATTTGAGGTGTCCGCCAGCGAGGATGGTGTTGAGCGGTGTAGGGTCGACTTTCCACTACCTTTTTCCCTGAAGCGTACACAGACACTGTCCTGGCGTTACACTTCTTCTTTAGATGTCACACCAGCTGCTGTTCAGTAGAAGGGTTCCAGTCTCACTCCATTTCCCACCAAGGAAAAGGCGTTCACCTTTGCCCACATCAGCGCGTTGTTAAGTGACATCACCGACCGGCCATCGTTCAAGAAGAACGCCTGACCCTGAAAAGCAAGAAACACCGTGTCAATGAGAAAGAAAAAAGTCCCCAGCTATTTGCATGCAGTTTCCAGTGAGACAGTTTTGCCACAAGAAACTGAACAGGAAATTTTGAAGAATGTCTGATGTCGTCGTAAAAATTCTTTAGTATGACACACATGATAATCCGTTGAGTGTTTCTGATTCGGTCAAATTTTTAGCGCGCACATGATATCCAATCAGAAACTACGCAGATCTGAGCTACGTCATCAGAACACGTCTTTCTCGCGATAAAATGACTGAACGCATCAACCAACCAGCTATTGGCTAATATCAAGACAGAAAACATATACCGTTCTAACGGAGCAGGGATGGCACAGTGGTGAGGAGGGCTTTCGCCTCCGACCAATGTGGCCCAGTTTCGTATCTTGCCCGTTGCCATATTTGGCCCAAAATTTCCCCCCGGCAGTTGTTAGCCGGGCCACTGATGGTCAGCTTGTAGTTACAACACTGAAATAAAGTTATTGTGTGATTCCAGCCCGGCGCCATATGTGGGTTGAGTTTGTTGTTGATTTTCTCCCTCCACAAAAACCAACATTCCAAATTCCAATTCCACCACGATAGAGAACCCACATGAAATCCTGCTTAGACTGATGTGCCTTCCACTTCAAATATTACAAATGTAATTTACTTATTTTAGCAATGCGTGAGTTTCATTGTTACCTTGATTCGCTCCCCAGTCAGACAAGACAGTTGGACATCCGAGTGACTTGGGAGAAGAGATCCCGTCACCATATCAACACCAACCTCGTACATGGATGACTCAGTCCCTAACGAAAAAACAGAAGATTGAAATTACACCGCAATTAAGAGGAACAAGTATCCTTTTTCGTGAGGAATCTGAAAGAATTGTTCAAACAATAAATGTTCAAATGTAGTTGTTTATTGGTCAATATGCTTATCCACACCTAGTTAGTTAATCATAGGCATGTCACTTAAACTGAACAACTTAAACTTAAACATCGTTGCTATGAATAACCTCAGCACCGTTTCCACACTTTTTTTATCTGGTAATCAATAATTCAAGTATAGAAAACTTATCAAGTCACGTTGTTAAAGTTGCTTTCTTCTTGGGACATCATTAATAAATAAATAAGTAAACAAATAAAATAAATACCTCTAGACCCTTTACATAAATGGCTGCCAATTAAAAATTCTTTTGTAAGTATTAAAAATAACTGATTAACCTGACTAGCCTCGTTTTCAAGTTGATAATTCAAAAAACTTTTTACTGTCAAACGAGGTTACACATACAAAAGATACAAAAGAATTTTAAATTGGCAGCCATTTATGAAAAGGGTCTCAGTATTATCGCGTCAAAATCCCAGTTCACTGTATCACTGCACTTACCAACACGCTTTAGTAACAAGTCCCAAACGGCCTTCTGTTCAGGAGTGGGGGTGACAGAGGGACTGGAAAAAAGAAAACAAACATCAGACGCTGCTGTTGCTTTCAGAAACTAATCATGTTGTTATGGAATCGGACTTGAGGTCATTCCTCCGAAAATAAACTGCCAATAGATTTTTGTTCATACTTTGTCCACTGAATATTTATCATATGGGGACTTCAATTTTGAAATAAAAAACGGGGGCGCCCATGCTCATCAAGGTGGCTCCCTATAGTTTTACCATTACACGCGCGCTGATGACGAAAGCTGCGCTCAAAGTAAAACATCAGTGTTTTTCGATTTTTACGACGTCAACATAAGCAAAAAGAGCAAAACTGACAGTAAATTTTCTCGCGTTTCCTTCGGTGAATTTTTTTAAAATTTGGCGGATTTGTAACCACATACATTTCCTATAAAATACCTTATTTTTGTTAAAATCTGTCAGAGCTAATCTAATATATTTTTAAAAATGACAAATTTCAGAATATTGGAAAAACCGTCTGAACAACAACCTTGACCTTTTCACCGATTCAAAATGTTAGGCAATATATATCATTTCCATGATGTGGCAAAGTACGAAAAAATTTCACCGAAGTAAAGTGTAGCTAGATATTAATGAGTTATGGCCAAAATGGGGAATATATCTGCCTGTCATTAGATGAGATGTTGCCATAGGAATCACCTTAACAACTGACAAAAGATCGCGAATATTCTCCTCTTTGCTCTAGCTCCCATCATTCCGTTTTGATCTCCTTTTAAGAACTGGATTGTGAGTGAATCGAGACAATTTCGCTTTGAGTGATCAGCTGTTGTATTCTCATGATCTACAAACTTGCGAAGAGAAATGAAACGCTGATTATTGGAGATAAAGCGTGACAAGCTTACACGAAGTACTTACTTGAGTGGCTGGTTGAACGCGAGCCATGCTTCAGATTCGGTTTCGATTTGAGATGCTGTGACCGCCAATTCCACTTTGTCTTGATGAATTAAATGTCTAAGATTAGAAAAAAAAATACAGCACGGTGTTAGACTTCTGGTAAGAAAGGAAAACAGTGTAAGAATTACACTTCTTTGCATCTGACTAGAAATTCGGTTGGTAAAGTGACGGTTATGTAAGTAAGTAGGTAGTTCATTCAAACGAATTTTCTTTGGTTCGAGTGGTACCCCATTTAGAACCAATAACTTGCTGACCTAATATGCGATATTGATAATTTATGCAGTGTAAATGTGAAGTTTCTCTTGCTCCCTCGTGGATTGTCGCAAAAGTAGTGAGAAAGTTTGAGAAAAAAATTGTTCTCCCATTCTGCTTGTTTTTCGCTGGCAGGAAGGAAGAATCGCTTGCAAAGCAAAGGAAAACAATTGAGAAGTGTTTTATCTCCGCACCTGGCGTGTTTGAAGAGAGGGTGAATGATCGGAGTGTATTTTCTCCTTATCGCCAACAGTGCTCCAAGATATGCACTGAGTGCCAGGAGTTCCTGTCTTTGTCTGCAGATAAACAGTGACATACATGAGTAAGTAATAAGTAATTTAAAAACTTATATAGCGCATGATCCATAAATAAATGATCTCAGACGCTGAAATTGACAATAAAGTTTTTTACGATAACTGCAGAAATTCACGCACGCTCATTGGTTAAATTTTATTGTCAATATGCGGAAAGACAAATGAATTTGAAATTCATGCGACGCGTCAGCGAGCGAGAGCGGGAAATTCGACAATTTGTTATCGTAAAAAACAAATTGATGTCAGTTTTTAATGCGTCTGTCTTGTTATTGACAATGAATTTCGTCATAACATTGTTAAAGTAGTCTGCGGATCCACTCGGCTATCGCCTCGTGGATCCACAGTTACTTTGACAATGTTATGACGAAATTCATGATCAATAACAGGACAGACGCATGACTAATTATGATTATATTTACAGTGGTAAGAAGTATATAAAATAATCAAATATTGGAGAAAAGAGTAGAGTTTAGGCGCAGGCCACAATTACTCGAGAGAAAGGATGAAGGGTGAGAGAGTAAATTCCACATACAGATCTTGTTCCCTAGACCCTCTCAAGTTATTTTTAGATATAGTATCCAGTCCTCTCGCGGATTATGTTACCACGCACATTGCGTGGGTGATTGCGCGGGGGAATACACAACCTCGTTCCCAGGGTCTCTCATCTCGCTCCTGGGGCCGGTAAGATGAGAGTTCCTGGGAACGAGGTTGGGGAAAACAAAAACCGCGTGAAGCCAATAAGGTTGTCCACGTGAGTAAAATACGCGTCACAGGATTGGCTACTACTAAACCTCCAAGGACTTCCGTTAGTGATCCATAAATAACTTGAGGGGGACTACCTTGGGAATAAGCCCTATATGGGGGATTAATTCTGTTACCCTTGGGCCTCCCTAGTTATATTATATCCCCGATAAAAGGCATTTCTCCCTGATTGGTACTCGATGAGAAGGAGCTTCGATTCACATAAGGGGTAAATCGTTTGATTTTGATCAACATATGAGGGGAAGTCAGCATAATTATTCTGTTAAATTACCCGCTGAAATGGTAGCACTGACATTTTTCTTTAGGAACTATTTCACGTAAAATCAAGGAAGTGCAATAGTGTTTAGGAGTACAACAGTTTTACGTAAGAATTGTGTACCGCAACTCGCTTTTACTGTAGGATGCAAATTTTCTCTTCTATCACGACTACTGGATCACCTTCACTTTACTTCATTTCATGACGACAACTCGAGGCAAAAATATTCAATGTGACATTGAGAGGGGAGTGAATGAGTGAATGATCGCTATGATTGTGTCATACTTGGAAGTCCTGCTTTGCTGTAACCGGTCTGTCCTGATACACGACATCCACTGCAGGACGCCTAAGACGTCATCTAACACCCAATAAGGTTTACTCATGCCATCTGAAAAATAAAGTTAATACATGCTCAGTCTTTTCGTGCCGAATACTCATAATATTTTCTGACTGGATAAAACGAAGCTGAAAACGTTGCGTTTATGCGATGAAGCATTGTCCAAAAGGTTCTTTAAAGTAGAATAATAGCCCATTTTACGGTTCAGTACTGAATGATCGGGCCTTTGAACAGAAGCGAGTTGACTTTGCCATGCTACAGACCTTGCTACCTTTCAAATGTAAATTGTTCTGTTATATTGCTCGCCGGTACCCATTTATACATCTGGGTAAAGTGCCTTGCCCAAGAACACAACACAATGTTTCCGGCCAGGGCTCGAACCCGGACCGCTCGATCCGGAGACGAGCGCACTAACCATGAGGCCACCGCGCTCACTATTTTCTAATTCATATTATCACAAGGTCAACGTTGCTTCCGAGCAGAGCCTTGCCGGGCCGTTACATTTCACAGATCTGTAAATTAGTCTATTGACTAAAATTCCTCTCCAGAAAATGGAACATAGGGGACTTTTGATTTGAGTACAAGTCCCGGGGGGGGGGGGTACTTAACAAAGTTTAATACGGGGAGGCTCCGCCCCGAGGTCCAACCCCCTTTCATATACCATTTTGGCAGAAAAGGTACCCCTTTTACATACCTTTTGTTGAAAAAAGGTACCCCTTTCACATACCTACTTTATGAAGTCTTGTTCTCATTTTCATGTAGTGCTTAATAAATAAACTGATACAGCCATTAGGGGCGTCTATTAGAAGTACTACAATTAAAAGCCCTTTTAAATACCTAAATGACCGATTTCTCTACCCTTTTATATACCTCAGATGTGGAATCCCCACCCTTTCATATACTTGAAGCCTCAAAAAGGTACCCCTTTCGGGCGGAACCTCCCCGTATAGGCCATTAAAGGGAATACCCCCCCCCCCCCGGGGTACAAGTACGAGATCGAGTACGAGAACAACTTTGGAATTCTAGTTTGAAAGCTTCACAACATCCAATCACACACCCATTTCATCCCATGAACTACCCCCTCTCTACCTAAAGCAACATAACAAGCGAGGGCTCTAGAAACGCCACTGGTTCAAAAATAAAACTCGTACTCAATCTCGTACTCATAGTCCAATCTAAAGGTCCCTATTAAACGATCCCACAGCAGGCCTCACTATCCTAAGGAAACACGGCAAGACCGGGTCAATTCAGAGACCATTTAACTCGATACACCAATAGATTATAATCTTGGCGCCTTTGTTACAGCAAGTTCTAGGCTAGCCCTACCTCGGACTAAATTCAGCCCGATGTCCAGCGCTAACTCAGGAGAAGAAGACACTAGGTAATACTTTATGGCGTCCAAAAATTTCCTCTCATCATACAACTGCTCTGCTTTCTGTAAGCACTCCTCTACGCTTGGTAACCCCGCCTGATCAGATCAAACACAAAGAAATTGAAGCAAATCATATCAGAGAAACAAATTTTGAAAATTTTCTGAAAATTAAGTCACCTTTTCGTGCAATTCATTAACTTCTGTGACAGTTCCTTGACATCTCGCACACGATTTGATGAGGTGGTTCTCGCTGCCGGGCAATAACTTCAGTAAAGCGATACAAGTGTCCCTAAAAAACCAATAACGTTTTAGCATATCTCTGTAAAGTAATATTGTATTATATCAAGGTGGCGAACAAAATTCAAAAAAATAAAAAAAAAACCGTTATGTTAGTTGACAACTGAGCGATAACTGCAACTATCACAACTTATGGAGCAATAAACCAATCAGGACTTGAGGCAATCACACATGACCAGCGGAAACAGCGCGAAAACACGATACTGATTAGTGGCAAGCGTGGAAAAGCATGTTATCAGCGGCAAGGGCGGGAAACCAAATTAATAAGCAACTGCAAACGCGGGAAAACATTTAACCAGCGGCGGGAAAACGGGTATTTGAAGGGAAACGCAGTGATACGCTCTTAACCAATCACCACCCTATTTCCGCACTTTAAGTCTTTCTCCTTTCATAAACCAAAAACTTTTCTTACCATTTTCCTAATTTTTCACACTTTCTTGCCAGAAGTTCTACAGCCAGGTGAAACATGTGACTGTTATCATTAATCACGATTCCCATGCTGACAGCCAGTTCCAACTCGTTCCCTCGTATGAGTTTGGACAAAGCAAACTATGACGAAATAAGCTGGTTAGCATATCTTTAATAAGCTGGTTAGCATATAGTGTCAGTTTAGGTAGCCCGCCTAGAACAGCTTTGCTAACTGCGGGCTACAAAAGCCTTTTCTCTTGTAATGTCAAAATAAAGTCAATGTTGTTGTTGTTGTTGTTAAAAATATCTAAAGCAAGTATGCCATCTAAAATTATGTAAATTGTCAAGAGCACTTAAAGACGGACTTCATCCAGGAAAACTATTCATGAGAAACTGTCAGGAGTAAAAAGGAAGAAATAAAGAGAAAATTATGCCTTTTATTTGTTGTAAAATAAATTTTTGGCCGAGCGAGAAGCAAGGCGCAAATAAAAGACGTGCCAGAAAAGTTAACTAAATCTCCTAAAATTGGTGCAGGTTGAGTCTGACCTTGACATCTCCAACAGCTAAGTGACAACAAGCGGCCAGCACAGGCTGCCCACTGTAGAAATACCAGTCTGCTAAACCTGTGCTTGTGGACTGAAGAAGTCTGGGAATAACGCAAAAGAGAAACTTAGTCTTATGATGTCACCTATATCCCACTGAGTGAGTAGCCTTATTAACCCCCCCCCCCCCCTACAAGTCTCATGCAATAACTTTGTTCTCAGCCTCTATGTTTTCTTACTTTTCTCCAGCGAGTTACCAGCCCAACGTTTCCAATCTTCACTGTCCGAGCGCTCTTTAAAATAATTTGTTATTTTCTTAGTTTTCCCTCCTTCCTTTTAATCCTCCAATCCCCCAACCCCCGCGCAACCGTTTTGGCTGCTTTTCCAGGACTTTGCTGGCTTTCCCCTATTCCCTTTGTCTTCTCCTTTTATTATTTCCCTCTTTATTCATTTCCACTTGTTTGCCTTCACCCCAATGATTCCCATTCCTGTACTTCCTACACTAGCAGTTACTAACCCTTTGTTCTCGTCAGTCATATAATTTTTCAGTGAAGGCAAGATGTCATTTTTCCTCAGATCAAGGGGTTTCTTCTCCTGTTCCTGTGGTAAGGACATCCCACCCTCGCACGCTACCTGAGCGACCAATAGGGCGTCGTGAAGTTGACCACGTGACGTAAAGAACTGGACGAGCTGTAGGAGAATACGGCGACAAAACGAACATAAGCACAAACATATCATAGTTAATAAGTATCTAGAAATTCCCCGTCACCTAGACTCTATCTTAAAGATAGTAACACTTTGAAGTCGAGGATCTTTTTCACTGGCTTGACCTCATTGTACCAATTCTCTATATAATGCACTCTGAATTCATTTTAACCTATTCCCTAAGCTCGTGAATTTCAACACTATTTACAAGTACCGGTGTAAGCTTTTCAACTTTATGATGTTGTCTCGACATAAGCGTTAAAATTGTCGAACGTCAGGAAACTGCAACATGAGTAGCTACGTTTCTAGTTCAGCAAGCGTAACAAGAAGAATAATATTTCACAAAAATTACACTAACGTTGCAACAGCTATTTAAACTTTGTCTTGTTGTGTGACATTCATTACGAAATCTCAACAAAACATTTAGTCCTGGGGAGTCTCCCATATAAAAATGACGGGGGCACTCGTCAAAAATGTTTAAAGGTACCCCTGAGAGGTACCTTTTGTGGGCGTAGCTTGAAATGTTTTCCACCCCTAGGAGGTACCAGTTCTGAAACAATATGTTTAATTCTTGCCATATATTTTTCAGATCAATCATAACCCTAAAAGGTACAGCGAAAGTTCCTGCTGAGGACCTTGGAGGTAAGAGGTATCAAATTAACAAATTGCCGTCAGTTTTTCATGCGTCTGTCCTGTTGTTGATCATGAATTTCGTCAGTCATAACATTGTCAAAGTAGCTGTGGATCTACGAGGCGATAGCAAATTGTCGAATTGTACGCTCTCGCTCGTTACCGTATCGCATAAATCTAGTTTTACATTCATGTGTCTGTTCGCTTATTGACAATAAAAATTAGCCAATGAGTGCCCGAGAATTTGTCCTGTTATAGTAAAAACCGCTTTTTACCCGCTAAAAGGTAGGACCAGCACCCCGTCTTTTTTTCTATGGGAGTAGCTCTCCCCCCCCCCCCTGACCTTGCACTTAGCATCTTCATTCTTGTGTACATTAAACAGCAGTGACAGAAATACAGCAAGGTTCATCGGCAGATCTATCAACAAAACACTGGAACAATCGTACATAATTCTTGTTGTAAGCTAAATCGTGGTTTTTAGTGGCGTTACCTTGGTCGCATCTCCTAAAGCAGCGCAGTAAGGGACGGCGGCGTCATCATCTTCTCTCATAAGCTGAGAAGTTCGTCTGAAACAAGTTCAACCAGGAAGCGGTCACTGACCCGGACATTAGCACTCGCCCGCTCGCCCAGGCGAGTGTGAAAAGTGTCGGGCGAGTGCAAATTCTCGATCACTTGCCCATTTGGCGAGTGCAATTTTTGTCACCAAGAAATTATTTAAATATCAAAATAATGTTTTGACACTCCATTTTGGCAAGAAAATTGCTAAACATAAACTTACCCTTTCTATTTTACAAAGTTTTGTATTCCGAAAGGCAAGTGACATACTACATTCGGCTAAACAATATGGCTTCCCTCTAGTGATAATTACATATCGCATCTACTTGTACAAAGTAATACTGCTGGTCACTATCGAGCCATCGGTGATCAGGTAGATATGGCGCCGAAAATAGAGACCGCTCCTGAGGGATTTCACGAAGATTCATCAATAAAAAATCTACTTGAAATATAAAGTAAGTGCTTCCATTGTGTTTCCTTGGGATTTAAGGTCTTTAAATAGAATCTTTCATTGAGGAAATAATCCTCGGTCTGCCATAGTGCTTGATGACGTTGCAAGCGAATTGTTTTCCGTACTTTCCCAGCTTTCTGATCATTGCGTGTTCTCCCGTAAACTGATCGCGTACAAAATAAAAAATGTGGATATATATTTCAAGAGTCTCCAAAGTAGTCGAAGAGAAAAAGGAAGGAAAAGCCCCGAAAGCTACCTGTGATCAGTCCAAGGAATAAAAGATGACTAAAATGGTTGGAAAGACACGGGGGTTGGAAGGGGAGGGGGGGGGTAAATTTTTGAGCGAGTGAAAACTGGTCCGGGCGAGTGCATTTTGAGGGTCACTCGCCCGAATGGCAAGTGCTCTCAAAATTAAGTGTCCAACCCTGGGTCAGGAAATTCAGTTTTATATATCACATATGTATTGCATTAACTTTATCAACTGCTCCAAAGTTCGGTTGAACAGAAAGACCGGCGTAATAACAGAGATCGAAATACAATGTTTTAAGTAATATACCAAACACAAGAGACAGTGTTTCATCAGGATATCCAAACACCGAGAAGAGAGTTGAAAATACGACGCGCAGCGGACTATTTTTGACGAAATTCGAGGTGTTTGGATAGCCAATACCCGGGGGGGTACTCCCTTATAAGGGCTTAATGGGACGTGCGGCCAGCCAGGGTATGTTTTTCGGGATTTTTGTCTTAAACAGGGT
This sequence comes from Platygyra sinensis, assembly GCA_019787425.1. NCBI lineage: Eukaryota > Metazoa > Cnidaria > Anthozoa > Scleractinia > Merulinidae > Platygyra > Platygyra sinensis. The sequence continues at coordinate 5,948 of JAHPZR010056136.1, read as the reverse complement.
ATCACTTTTATCATTTTTGAGTTATTTTTTTGTAAAAAAATACCTCTTAGTCGGCGCGTCGAGTATGTTATGGACGGGTCAACGGATCAGTGAGTCAGTGAGTGAGTCAGTGAGTGAGAGATGTATGTATGTCACACCAATCAGATCGGATCTACTATAAACAGCCAATCAAATTTCTTGTTTTAAAGGTAAATGATATATGAGAAGATTTGATCCCGATACAGTTCAGAACGGTCATATTTATTCTTCTATAAAAGAGGAGAAAGTATTCATATATTGGGTTTACTTCAGCATTTTCTGTGGGTTAGGCTGAGGATTTTATGAACCTTGAGATTTGAAACAGTGCTTGAGCTAGTAGTATGCAAATGAGTGAGATGTTTTTTTTTTTTTAGTTACAAAGGTAACTTGATATTTTTGTTTTTCACAAGGAGTAAATTCAATTAGACGTCACGCATCGTTGCTTCTAGTTCTTAGGAAATGTTTTAGAGGAGACGGGACTATTTTTATTTAATTTTGAAAGAGTTCGAACATTTACAATAGGTACAGGAAACGATTATTTTGTTCTTGTTGCATGCAAATATAGAGAGATATTTTTATTTTTTAGTTACAAAGCTAAGGGTAATTTGACACTTTTGTTTTTCACAAGGGAGTAAATTCAATTAGAGCTGATACATCGTCACCACTTGTTCCCACAAGATGCTTGCTATTTTTAGTTACAAATGGTAACTTGACACTTTTGTTTTTCATATCGGAGCAAATCGTTCCCACGAGATACCTGCTACTTTTAGTTACAAACGGTAATTTGGCACTTTTGTTTTTCATTTGAGAGCAAATCGTTCGCACAAGATGTTTGCTATTTTTAGTTATAAATGGTAACCTGACACTTTTGTTTTTCATATCGGAGTAAATTAAATTAAATGGTTTTTTTCTCTTTCTTTCTGTTTTCGATGAAGAAGTGTTGTGTAAAAAGGGTAAACTTACGACTCGTATAAAATGCGAAAAGGTCCCTTAACTTGAGTATTTTGAGCAAAAATTCCTCTTGGGGGTTGGAAGGGCTATATGGTCAATGAGTGAGGGAGTTATGCATGTTCGCGTGTCACACCAATCACGGTGTGGGTATCAAAGAACGAATCAAATTGCCTGTTAGAAAATAAGATGGTATGTACATTAATCTGGAGACACGTCGGATTATTGTACGTTGTTAAGTCAAACATTTGATGGCTTACTATTTAGCCATCTTACCATTACTGATGTAACATGGTATGTACATCATAAATTCCCAGTTTCTTTCTTGCTGTACATCGCAACCAAAAAACCTTAACTAAAGCATTACTGTAAACAGTTCTACAAATGCTCCTTTCACGAAAAAATAACTCTTGCACGCTTTGCGTGCCTATGTTTTGTCTTAATCAGGGTATCGATTTATCAATTTTTGTCTTAAATGGGATATCTTTTCTTGGACGATAAACAGCAAAATTTTTACAAGCTGTTGTAAATTAATATTGACTTCCATTGACTTTGGCATTGATACCAGGCACATTAAATTTCTATTAATTACACATCAAGAAAGCCACACAATTTGTACCCGCAACTTTTAATCTATGTCTTAAACAGGGTATCAAAAATCGGAATTCGGTCTTAAACTGGGTAGGAAAATCAGCGATATTTGTCTTAAACAGGGTCAGGGTATGAGGGGCCGGGCCGCACCTCCCCACCCAGAGATATATCGAGTACCTCCCCCGGTCTCGAGTGTTTGATATATCTTCTCAATCGAAACAAAAAATAAGGAGTAAACGGAGAAGTAAAATCGTCAAAATCTATGCTAATTTAGACCAGGTATCTAAACCTCCTTCACGGTTGTGATCTTCTTTGCTTTAACTTGATGAATTATTAATGAGTATGAGAAATACCTTTCCATTAGTTCTCTCCAATAGTCCACTGAAACTCCAGGAGCCATAGCAAGCGCTCTGTCCCACTACAAACACAACAAACGACAACTTAACAAGAAATGAGACACTCCTGGCTACTAGTAATAGATGGTTAGATTGTTCAAGAGCACAAAAGTATTCTGGCATAATTTGTACATGTGTGTACATACACACATTGTGATGTGAAGTATATATGAAATAATTCATATTTGAACTGCGGTTGTAGATGAAAGTGAAGAATGATCATCGCAGTTAATTTTCCAATTTAAGCAACTGGAAAGAAGAAGCCTGAAAAAATCAGGGCTTCAACGGGATTCGAACCCGTGACCTCCGCGATACCGGTGCGATGCTCTACCAACTGAGCTATGAAGCCACACATTGGGAGCGAGGTCAATTTATTGAGTTCATTTCTCCCATGAGGAGTGACATGATTGTGTTTCTCTATTCCCTCAGGGTAACATTTTAATCAGTACGAATATTAATTGTGGTCTAGTTAAAAGATTTTTACTGTTTGTGCTGTTGCTGTGTTCCCGCGCTTGCTGTTACTGTTTTCCCGCGCTTGCTGTTACTGTTTTCTCGCGCTTGCTGTTACTGTTTTCCCGCGCTTGCTGTTGCTGTTTCTCGCGCTTGCTGTTTCTGTTTTCTCACGCTTGCTGTTACTGTTTTCCCGCGCTTGCTGTTGCTGTTTTCCCGCGCTCGGCCTATCTCGGTCCTATCTCGTGTCCTGTCTCGGTCGCTTTGTTTTGCTTTAACGCTTTGTTTTGCTTTAACAATAAAATAAATCACTTCGTCCAAAACTTAGTCGAAATGTTTAGCACTGCTGTACTAATTGGAGACACTGAAAAAAGCAAACAATATGTCAAATTGAACAGAAACTATTTCAAAATCCCACTGAGCTGGTGGAAGGCTGACCACTTGGCCACTTACAAAGCGTGGAGGCAGATTTGAACCCGGGACCTCCGAATTACAAATTCAGCGCCCTAACCACTACACCAAGCCCCCTCGCCGGTTTCGTTAATTGTGATCGGTCATTGAGATTAGCTCTGCTTTTGGTATTACGTACCTCGCCAAGTTCAACCATGAGCTCGCAGTATCTCTGTAGCTGACCAATCTTGGCATGGAGGCTCGCCGCCTCTTTAATTCTGTCCTCCCTTTTGGACACCAATCCTCCTGCTCGCCCTGACAAAGTTCGCACTGTTTCTAATTCCTGTGCCTCTGACTAAAAACACACACAGTACACAAAGGAGTCAGGCTGTACCTAAAGTAACCCGTTCAGTTAAAATATATATTCTTCATTTGGATTGCTGTTTGTTTCTGTGCATGCTACAATCATGGACAAAAGTGTTGAGACACTTAACCGAAACTAACGCTTTTAAACTAACAATTGTATTTTGTATTTGAATGAAAACACCTTTTTCATCTGTTATCCCGACTCCCTTCCCCAAACAATGTTGCAAACACCTCATGGATGTCTAAAAGTCACAAAAGTGTTGAGACACTTAACCGAAACTAACCCTTTTAAACTAACAATTGTATTTTGTATTTGAATGAAAACACCTTTTTCATCTGTTATCCCGACTCCCTTCCCCAAACAATGTTGCAAACACCTCATGGATGTCTATTTGTTCCCAACATTGAAAAAGGGGGAAGGGGGGATTACCTTTCGTAAGGGCAGAGGGGAGAATTCACACCAAGGCAAAAAAGGTTGGTCATTTTCATGTGTCTCAACGACTTTTGTCCATGATTGTAGCTCTGAGAATATGGAGATACATCAAGACAAAATCAACATGCTGATGAGTATTTTTATCATCAATATTTAATTTGTTTGCTTCACAATCCAATAATATTGTAAGGAGAATTAAAATGTCTCTGTGAAAACTATTTTAAGTTCAGACTACAATCCTTCTCAGCTTTGAATTCACTGGAATGACTCCAGAAAAGCAATTTACGATTTCTATTTAGCCCAAGAATAGACGATCAAAGTGTTTCCTTTGTCTAGTGCTTGCGCTTTTGACTGCGCTCATGATTCGAGAACTGAACAGCTTAGTGTTTCACTTCTCCAACGATGCAGCTGACGGTTTCTTTACCTTTTTTAGAAACTAACACCTTTTCTTTATGAAAGTCGTCATCATCATCATCGCCGTCGCCGCCGCCACCGCCGCGCCGCCAGCACCAGCACCAGCACCATCATCATCATCATCATCATCATTTTATTTCTTAATAAAACCTACATTTTACATTTGAATTTGCCCGCGGTTTCCAGAAATATATAGAGTAAACTTACAGTATATAATACTCACTGCTTTGTGTTTGACAAGATGCTTTGTATGCATGATGCCTTGCTGTAAGACGCCGGTAACAAGTTGTCATCACCATCCCTGAGTACTAACACCAAGTCCCACAAGTTCCTTGCTCCACATGGGGGCTAAAAGACAAATCAATAATCTTTATAAATCCAAATATTCCTCCAACTAATACAGTAGAAACATATGGAAATCAATAGAGAGAATTTTGATGTAAATCTTACTGTAAAGAAGTCTGAGACGAGCTTAATTGCTGACAAGTGAGCAGCTTCTCCTTTCGCTACAACAGTTGCTTTCAGTTCCCGAGAAACTCTCCCATTCAATAGCGGTAAGCCACCAGTTGACATGGCTGTTTCTGCGAAAAGATTAAAAAAATACGTCGTTTACGAAACGCAAGAAAAAAGAAACCGATCTTAAAATTCTTAATGGTTCTCGTTTGTTTCACGTTTTTGCACGAACCACGACTAGGACCCAACAAGTCATTATCGTAACATAACAGAAATTAAGCAAAAGAAAGAAAACTACTTTTCCCAGTGTATTCTATATTTTTCAGTACATGTAAAACTTGGATGTAAACCAGAAAAATCAAGTGTTTTTTCTTTCTTGCGAGTATTAAAGTTTATAGTCCCTGGTTCAGTGTCCGCTTACAGCAATTGTCAGTCCACCTCCTGTTGTCCATTAGCGGAGGTTCAACTGTGTAGATCTACTTTCAGATAGATTTTTGGCTCGATTGTGAAGGCACACAACATTAAACTATTTGATGATAAAAATACTCAGCAGCATGTTGATATTTGTCCTTGATGTATGCTCCACTACGTCTACAGAGCTACAATCATGGACAAAAAGTCGTTGAGGACACATGAAAATGACCAATCCTTTTGTTGCCTTGGTAGTGCATTCGCCCCTCATGCCCTTACGAAGGGTGAATCCCCCCTTCCCCCCTTTTTCCAATGTTTGGGAAACAAATAGACATCCATGAGGTGTTTGCAACATTGTTCGGGGGACGGAGAGTCGGGATAACAGATGAAAAAGGTTGGTTTTCATTCAAATAACAATAAATTACAATTGTTAGTTTACAATTAAAAGGGTTAGTTTCGTTAAGTGGTCACTCAACACTTTGGTGACTTTTAGACATCCATGAGGTGTTCTGCACCAGTGTTTTGGGGAAGGATGAGTCGGAGATAACAGATGAAAAAAGGTGTGTTCACTTCAAAATACAAAAGACAAGTGTAATCGTTTAACAAGCGTTTAGTTTTCGGTTATAGTTGTCTCAACACTTTTGATCCATGAATTGTAGCATGACAGAGAACAACAGCAAACCAAATGAAGAATAAATATTTTAACGAAGCGGGTTTAACTTTAGGTACAGCCGACTCCTTTGTGTACTGTGTGGTGTTTTTAGTTCAGAGGCACAGGAAATTAGAAACAGTGCGAACTTTGTTCAGGGCGAGCAGGAGGATTGGTGTCCAAAAAGCGGAGGACCAGGAAATAAGAGGCGGCGAAGCCTCCATGCCATAGATTGGTCAGCTACAGAGATACTGCGACGCCATTGGTTTGAAGAAACTTGGCGAGGGACGTAATACCCAAAGCAGAGCTAATCTCAATTGAGCGGATCACAATTATACGAATTTAACCGGCGAGGGGCTTGGTGTAGTGGTTAGGGCGACTGAATTTGTCACTTCGGACCGCGGGTCCCGGGTTCAAATCTGCCTCCCGC